>CABFOV010000048.1:292828-319516 GCA_902141375.1 Timema poppense
CGTTTCCCCCCGCCGGGCTTGCCCCCCCCCCCCCCCCCCGGCTACGTACTAATACCCACGCCAGTGGCTGAATGGTCTAAGACATCACTCTCGTGTTACTTAAGACGGGGAGGTCAAGGTTCAAATCACGGCCGGGTCTAATGAGAGTAGTTTTTCCTGAACGGTTTCCCACTCTCCTGTCATATACAAATGTGGGTAGATTAGCTCTAAAATACTTCGTTCCTCATCCCTACATTATTAGACTTATTAGCATATATGCGTGTAACCTGAATAGGTAGTAAGATACCGTGATAAAAAAAAGTTACTGGAGAAAGGAGCAGGAAAGTATAATTGAGAGGAAATGTACACACATTTACGTGGAAGTCCATTTATGGAAAACAGCCCTCAGTAAACCAGACATGAATTTCTCTTCACCCGCAGACCAGAGCAGACGCCCTAGTCAGCAGTCCCACCGATGCGGGTATCATGTATATTAACGGTTTAATCGTTGCCACAGGAGGAAGAAGTTTAGCCGCAAATGTGTGGAGAGAGTATCATAAAATCAAATTGGTATAACAAAAAATCCACCCCCAATGAGAGTGGGTGAGATTAAAACTTCAACCTTTCTCTTACGTCCCTGTCAATGAAAGCTAAGGCTTCTCCCACCGTTTTTAAAAAGGGGTTGTTTTATCCCTTATTTACTTAACTTTAAATTCCTAGAACTCTTTACTAAATAAAGGATACCGTTATTTTATTCACGGAAACAAATTAAAAAGTAAATTTATGACGATGATCACTAAAATTTGCTAAAACTTTTTTTTCCCCGCCCAAGTCAGTAGTCACGCACATTAAATGTGTGGCTCACCATTGACAATGGGGTTGGGGCTCAAATCCTGACCGGGTGAAATGAGGGTGTTTTATTGCCTAAATGGTTTCCCCACTCTCCCTTCAAGTAAATGTTGATAAATTACCTCTCAATTATACATTCCTGATACCTAAACCTATTTTCTGATTAAGGTTATTCGACCATTAAAATTTGATTCCACACTTTTAACAAATGTATGATTATAAACTATAAATAGTGATTCAATTATTTCAAATCATTACACTTCACGAGTTGTGAAGCGTCAAACTTGCTATTTTAGGTTTTTTGCATACCATTATTAAGGTAAAGTAATTATTGTATGGGGCAGAAATTTAGTGTAACTATACATTGATACAAAGTGTACACAATGAAATATTTATAATATCATTATTAATACATATTAAATATATAATATATTAATATATTTTAATATTATCAATATTTATATATATTAAAATATTAATATTATACATATTAATAAATAATTTTATAATATATTAATACTATTAATATGTATTATTAAAATTAATATATATATAAATAATATTAATATCATTAAAAAATTAATACTTAATTTTGTACACCCCATATCAATGTATAGTTACACTAAATTTCTGCCCCATACAATAATTACTTTACCTTAATAATGGTACGCAAAAAACCTAAAATAGTAAGTTTGATTCTTGATAACTCGTGAAGTGTGATGATTTGAAATCATTGAATCACTATTTATAGTTTATAATCATACACTTGTTAAAAGTGTGGAATCAAATTATAATGGTCGAATCACCTTAAATGCGCCTACCCCTGAATGGTAGTAACACGTGGTGTAAAAATAATAAATACATTTCAATGGATTTGATTGGTCTTGGAGTGAGTGAACAAAATAAAAACACACGAACTTAAACACTCGGAGGATAATGTGAATACTTGGAAAGATTTTAGTAGGAGCAAACATTTAAAAAAAATTAAGATTTATTTTTAGACTAACTAATAATAAAACTTACTCTTTTATAGATTATGATAATATCTATCAAAAGTGACAGCTGCAGATCACATGACTTGACGTATGAATATGTGAAAATAGATCTAACGTTTCTAGCTGTCAGATAAGTCTTTTCCTATGAAAATGGACTCAACTTATATACAGTAATAACACTTTAGGAAGTACAGTAGACCTATCTGACAGTAACGAAACTAACTAAAACGTCTTTAATATATCCATACATCAAGAAATAGCTCTTCAGCCGTCACCTTTGACAGATTATATCAGTACCAATATAATACTTATTATATAAAAAGAAGCTATCAACGTTTACCAGAATTTGCACCGTGTATTACTACCCATACGTGCTATCCACTTATTTGATCTAGATACGTACGAGTTAAAAATATATAATTTAGGGGAAATGTAGTAAACAATTCAGGAAAAAAATAACACTCTCAGGAAACCCAGCTGAGACTCTAAACCAGATTAGACAGGCTTGGCGTTTGATATTTTACCTATCGACGTGGGTTTGACCACACAATAAATTATGTTTTTCATTTTATAAAACAAATTCGATAAAAATTTCTTACTATACCTGCGTAGATTGTGTGGACTAGTTATAAAAAAAATTACAGTTATAATTGACTCGAATGCACTATTTTACAAATCCATACCCTAAATACATATTTTTATTTGACCTATGAATCCCGTAGACCCTTATTGAGCTCGAATTCAAATCTTAGCAATAATAAATCAGCAAAAGAGATACTATAAAAATAATACAATAATATAAAATATAAATGCCTAACTATCTATTTATTTATTTGTTGTTATAACGCTTTAATTATACCATTCACGTGTTAAATAAATGTTTTGGGGTATTGTCGTTAAGTTTGCCCTATAGTTATATCGGATATGAAACACTAATAAGCAGTAATATATACCTAAAATAAATTTCAATTCAACATTTGAAAAAAGAAAATCATTGAATCTATAATATCCGACGCCTTAGCTCAGTCGGTAGCGTGTTTGTTTATTGAGCTAAGGTTCCCAAGTTTGATTCCCTGCATGGCTAAAATAATTAACATGGGTGAACTGTGGGTTTACTCTTTCACAATGATAAATTGACTGCCGGGGACTGGATGTTGTGTCTGTCATAGTATTAAGTTTGATTATAAGGAATATGGAGCTGCGACAGGCAGGTATTGGAAAAACATATGGCTTGAATAAAGAACTGGCCCAGGCCATGGGCTGGAAACGGTAATGGATGTAAAGTAAATTGAATCTCTAATATTCTTAATGAGTCTAAGGATGCTAGATATAATTGGTCTCATCTGTAATATTAATACAGTGTCATTGTTTTCAGCAGGAGTCACCTCACCATTCAACATCCCACGAAGAGTGAAACATTCGTTCGTCTTCATTACGATCGGCATCACAACCCGGGACCCCGACTTCTCATCTAGTATAGCCCCTGAGCTATTATTATTATCATCATTATTTCATAATTTGTGCAGATAATCTTAATAAAGTGATAAATACTTGAGTTCAGTCTCTCACTCTTATTAAGGTATTTATAATTGGTGTGTTTATGAACGCGGTGTAACAATAGACCCTGGACCAGTGTTTCCCAAACTTTCGGGTCTTTAGCCCAACTTACTTTTAACTTTTACTGCTTAAGTAACGTTTGTGTGTAAACCACGTATTACTACCCGTCCAGGCTATACTAAAACGACGTTATTGGGGTAAGGATGTGGAGGCGTAATCTATTCTAAATGCATCCACACTTGAGTGGAGAGAGTGGGACACCGTTTAGAAAAATATCTCAGTACGCCTATCTGGGATTCATACCTTGACTTCTTCAACTCAAGACAAACTAGAGGAGACGAGACGGTTTCCTCTGTCCAAGTGTTCGCCGGGGCGGGTCCCCAAATACTGTTGAAATTGGGGCTTCCTTCCCCTTTCACAGTATAAGTGATAAGCTGGGTTTGTAAGAGAGTAAAGTTAGATTTTAGGTCTTGTGCTGATATCATCAACCGATTGTGAAAGTTCAGGGTTTTAGATTAGAGCTATTTCGTGTAATTTCTAAACCAATTGCCTACATCATCACAAGGCTTACAAACTAACTTAATTTTTATAGAAGACACAACATCTAGTCCTCCGTTCTTTAATATATGATTGTGAAAATGGAAGTCCAAATTTCACCGGCGATAAATATTCTGGCAATGCCAGATAATCAAACACGTGCCTCTCAACTACGTAGGCAGACACGCTACCGACTGAGCTAAAGTGTCCGGATAAAGTTTATGCTAAATACCTCTAATCTCTAATAAATTGTTTCCCTAACTGTGACACACGTGTTCACAGAAGTACGCGAAAGAATGAATCAAGATGTGTTTTGAGAATAGTAATTTTGATAAATTAAAGAAGATGTTAACGTGATATCATGAACTTTCTATAAGCTTTTCATTCTCTATGTCACGACTTTGCTTGGATGAACTATTATCACTGGTGAGGTATTAAAATTTGAAACGACGGTGTATATTTTACAAGATAACAAACAGGCACTTGTTTACGTTCTCTCGAGTCCTCGAAGAGAGAAGTATTTCGATCATCAAAAAATCAAACTCGTGATTTTGATAAATGTCCAGGTTTCATGAACCACTAAAACTGAAAAAGGGGTCTTCGCGTTGCCATCTGTCTGTTTCTTTGTTTGTTTGTATCTTTGCCTAGTTCCGACACCATTAAAATTTGGTATCTAGAGTATTAATAAGGTTCTCCCGAGGTGTTTTTTTGAAGTAAATATTTAACCCTAAAATTAAATCCAATTTGATGATTTTAAATAAATTCTGATTCTAAGCGTTGTTTAACCAAATAAAGTGGTTATTCTCGGTTTCCCATGAAAATGGCTTTAAGGGTACTTTACATGTTCGTAAATTTCCACTTTTGATCATATTTCCGCAATTATTTCAGACAAGAAATAGCTTATCATTGTAAAGTTGTAATATTATTAAAAAGATTTTATTTTAATATACTTTTATAAAACCAATAGTTTCCGTGCTATAATCAAACATATATATTTCTAATGGGGCACTTTGAAATTGAAATTGATTTTTATGCTCTTTGGTTGGCAGAGATGGTTTTTCTCGATGTTTCTGTAACAGTGTATATTATTTCATATATTCCATTTGTACGATTGTTTCCGCAACAATGTATATTATTTTGTTTCACAAATCTTACCAGTTTTTAGTAAATGTCGCTATTTTAAGATAAAGCGGAGAGAAAGTCTGTGCGGTGCACCTATACAATTTATTTCTATGAGGAGATGCTCAGGCAGGCCATGGCCCCGAAAAGGTCACGTGACTGACGAAAGTTTAGGAAACACTGATCTAATACATGTAAGGGGATGATCCAACTTTAGGTACAGCCAAAATAATGACGATGTGTTATTTTTAAAAGTGAACCGAGCCTAGGTGGTTGACTTCCCCCCTCATGATTCACGATGACGAGTGGGCTGGACCAGGATTATGATCAGCCGGTTGTCCTCCCACGGAGTACTTCACAGGATGACCGCACTTTATTTCCAAGTAAACAACGACTTAAAACATGCAGGAGTGTCGGCTACCTCACCTTAACTCCCTCCCTTCCCGTTCTTCTGGTTCTATCTGCACCGGTAACCGGCCTCATGGTATAGCGGTCTCTGGCTACTGACCTAGAGGTTTCGGGTTCGATTCCTGGCTGGTACTTTTTTTTTTCGAAAGGGGAATAATTCCCATGTTCACCAGGGTGTGGTTAATTAGGTTTAAGCTAGGTTAAGATCTTCATTGGCTCCAGTCCGTCAAATTCCCTATCATCACCTCATTTCATTGGGACATGGAATGGACCTCCATGGAAAGGATGTACGATTGGTACATTCGGGAGTCGCCTGAGCAATGGTACATTAGTACAGGCTAATCTCTCCACAAACTGAGATACACCTTGATGTACTCCAGACACGTCATTGCTATTATTATTATTATTATTATTATTATTACTATCCATGCTGCATGTGGACAAAGGGCTTTAGTCTTTTTGTGTTTGCTGGTGATGAGGAGGTGTTTTTTTTTTGCACCGCGTTTTAGTACCTGTTTGATCTATCCGCATTTAACAAATGGAGTAGGCGTGAGGAGAAAATAATTTAGAGGAAATGTACTCTAATTTGCGTGGAGTGAATGTGAGGTAACATTTACGAAAATACACCTGGCAAAGACTCAAACAATGACCCCCTTCCTCATTGTTAAACAAGCCTACTGAGAGCTTAGTACCCTAGATCATGTATCTTACAGTGCGGTCACATTTGGTGTTTAAAGTTCTAATATATTTTTCTTAACGCCATTTTCTGGAAACAATCCAGTGTCTTTGTGGTAAACCTCTCTAGCCACTCGACCACAGGGATTGAAATTATGGTTGTGACTCATAAACACCTACATCATTTGTCACGTGGACTAAGCGCCAAGCTAGTCCAGTTTGGTTCACCATTGACAGATAATTCTGAGTTCGAGCCCCAGCCGGACCCACTGAGCATTTTTTGTTCCTTAAAGGATTTCCCACACTTCCTCCACTTAAATTAGGGTAAAGTTCCTCAAACGTCTACCTTTTCATCCCTATCCATGAAGCGTGACTAAATTGTATTGATCCCGGATGGATAGTAAGACGCCGCGCAAAAATAAACTCGTATTTCGTGAGATGCCATCAGTAGGCCTATGACAAACAACGGTAGCATCGGCAGCCACCAAGTTTACCCAACACTTAAAACTCCGACTAATAACAGAGCCACTAGCATAATGAAACAATCCCTGCAAACACGTCGGTTTATTTAGACTCTCAGCTAAAGTTGTAAAAGTACCTATAAATATTTCATCACAGGTAAATTTAAGTAATCTCCAGTAATTATCTACTAGTCATGGCACAATTATATTAGGTGTACCCAATTGAGTCAATATTCGCCCGACAGCGCTCTGCCGGTAGCGCATATGTTTACTGAACTAAGGATTCCGGGTTTTATTCCTATCAGGAGGGAAATACTTATCATTGGTGAGATTGAGGCTTCTCATTTTCACAGTGATGGATTAACGGCTGAAAAGATTGATGTTTGACTGCGCTAGCGTCTAATATATTTGCCAGTGACGGTAAGCTCGGGGTTTGAATCTCAACCACGTGCAAGAGGGGGAGGGGGATTTCCTAAATGGTTTCACACGCTTCTTCTGCATAAATCTGAATATATTTCCTCTTTATTATATCTTCCTTATATCTAAGTGTAAATATGTGGATAGCCCTAGCTCACATTCACTCTGAAAATAAAATCATGAAACCACTCAGTAACCCTCATAAATCCCAAATGCCACCTAGTCTATGTATCGCAATGCACCCAAGCTTCAACCTCCCTGTCACAGATATGCTCATATTTTGTGAGTCTTGTCCCCTCAATGATCCTGGGGTGAAGAGCTATCCTCAGGACTTGATGTTCGTGGGTTCAATCCCAGACGGGGTCGGCGGATTTTTCTTAAGTGATAAAGATCCTAGCACAACCTCCTTTGGAGGGGAATTAAAGGTGTCGGTCCCAGGTCTATTGTGGCATGTAAATGAACCCTGAAAGGTGTGTGAAACTACTTTTACATTAGAATTGGTAGGTTCTTTCACTAGTGTTCATAGAAATTCTCGTCTGCTGATATAAATAATCATTCAATGCAGACAGTGCCCGTTAAATACCTCAGATAAATAGAATAATGTAAGTCTTATTCTAAAGCTATGTTTGTGTGCAAGTTGTTTGCTAATACAATATTTTGATTCAGATCGAATGCATTTAATGTATTTTATTTTTCTCTGCGCCTAACTTTACACCCGGGATATCTTAATTCAATTACACTAAGATAATAATTTTGATCAAGGAAGGTAAAACTTAGAGGAAATATGTGTGCAATTTCATGGGGCAAAAAATTGAAGAATTATTTAAGGAAAAGTGCCCTTAGTACACCAAACCTGGACACAAACTCCGACCTGCCCGTGAAAAGCGAACCAGGTGAAATGAACCTGTCGATTAGATTCCTGATGTAGGTCACCCGTTAATAAACCCAAGTATTTCTACCCTCTCAAGCAAGTTGAAGCCTAGCCACGCCGTTGAGCCTACCTCGCTGTACTTGCGGCCATGGCTGTCATATTTACTCGTCGCGTGGCGCGTGTATCCTTGTGACAGTGTTACTGTCGTCGGTAAGGTTATGGTGGTTTGCCGCTAAAATAAAGATGGCGGGAACTATTATAGTGGGTGGAGGGGGACGAGTGGAACCTGGCAGTAGTTAGCAAGAAGCCGAGATGGCCGGTTCTCCTTCCGACTGTCTCCTTCCGCCGTCGGGTCGCTCTGCGATATTATTTTGTCTTCTGTTGGCGCTCTTCGACGCTGCGAAGACGTCTACGTGAGTACCCGGAACAAGGGTTCAAGACTTGACTGTCATCTTAACCCAAAGTTTTTTTTCTTCTTCAATCAATGGCTTTATCGGACTATATTTTGATTATTGGTACTTTTAACAGGATGTTGTTTTTCTTCGTGATCCACGTCTTACTGCCCATCCGTTCTGTCAAAATATTTACATTACAATGGTAGGGATGATAAAGGTGTAATTTTAGTGAATGAAGGGAGAGCTAAAAGGACCCGGAAGGGAGGGAAAACAAACACACCTCGGTACACTCGGCGGGGATTCCATCCCGTCACCATCAAACCAAACTTTACGTGACTGGCACTTTATACAGGCCCCTACAGGACTAAGGATTAGGAATAAGGAGGGTAATTTTAGAGCATACTCGTGGAGAAGAGACGGTAATACCCAAGTATTAATAGTTTAACAGATATTTCAGCCGAGAACATTCAAGACGATATTAGTTACTCGTTATTCAGCTACAGTTAGAACAAGTTTGGGGATTTTTTTTATAAAATACAAACAAATATTTTGTTAACAGTCAACATTCAGGGCTTATACCATTTTACTATATCATTGGTGTTATTTTAAAGGTATCGCTTCTGTCTATCAAAAGTGACAGTTACGGATCACAAGACTTAACGTACTAATATATGAAAATAGTTTGAATAGCTTTTGTAAGTTTCAGATATTGTTTTATCTATTTCGTTCTTAATATACATTTATTTCTTTGACTTGTTTCCTAATTAACGGTTTCAATGAACCAATGGATAGATGAATAAATGTAAAAGATGATGTTTTTGATTTTTTTAAAGTGGTGTGTCTCAAGTCATATTTCTTCTTGCTTTTTTTTTTAGCACCTTACTACCTTTTAATGTTATACACATAAGTACTAATTACGCTAATGAGCTAGAGATGATGAAGGTTGAATTTATAGGAAGTGCACCCGCATTTCCGTGGAAGGATAGTGGAAAACCATTTTGAAAATAAAACCTTCAGTACATTCAACCGGGATTAGAATTCCAATCTCCCTGTCATCGGCAGTCTAGCCTACTACTAGCTACTCCGAGAGTAGCGCGTTGGACCACGCAACCATCGATGCGGGTGTCTGGTACTATTTTTGTTGCTGTTATTATACAACAATAAATCTGCCAACTTTCGTTTTTACGGTGCCAGTCCCCTGATAATATATTTTTTACTTATATGATGGCCCTTGCACTGTAATTAAATCTTCACTCTGGTTTTATTAAACTTCCTCCACTCTAATAAGGTACACTTCCCCTAAATCAATGGTCCCGAACCCTATCCCTAGTTTCAAACCGTTAATGATCCTTGTGTTAAAACGCAATAATTACACAAATAACAAATTGATCCATTCTTCTCCCGCCGAGACAGCAGACCTTGTTTACCTGTAGGGATCAAGAAGGATGTAGAATGGAGGGGTAGACTTTCTATCTTTGCACGGTACATAGGATAAATTACTAGATTAAATACATAGGAACTCACATTGGTGGGTACGTGGGCTAAGGCGTCTTCCTCGACTGATCTTGTTTGGAAATGATGGGGAGTTCCGATTATGAATCCCGACTGGGTATACTGAGTGTAGTTTTGTCTTGATGGTTCCCCCACTCTCCCTCCACGCAAATATAGCTACACTCTATTTAATATGAAAGATATAAGTCTTACCATGAATGATTACATTATGGCCCTATCTTGTACAATACACCATAGTGGAATCAAGTAAGGTAAGCTTTAGGTTAAACGAAATGAACATTTATTTTGGATCCTAATTTATTCATCTTTACCTCTTTAGCGTAATTATATGCGAATAAACCGGATAGGTAGAAAGATGAGATGGTAAAAATACAAAACAAATTGGTCTGACCACATTTCCAACCTTTCTCTCAATTCCAAAATTAATACATTTTTTCCCAAGTGCGTCTCCTACCCTTTCGCGCTTTACCTAACCTACATGTATTAGTTACAATAATGAGGTATATATATGAGGATGGTAGAATTAAAAAAGAATGTATCTGCATTTTGGTGGATGAAGAGTGGGAAACATGATTTAGGAAAATTAAATCCTTGGTGTACCAGATTGTGATTTGAACCCCGACATTCCCATCACCAGAAAACAAGACTAAATTAGTCTGTCATTTAGACCACGTGCCCACCGGCGTGGATAAGCTCAAGTGAAAACTTATTTTTCAATTTGTGTAATTTAATTACATATTTATATAACTATTAAGTTTAGTACAAGGGCTATTAGTGACATAGTGATAAAGGCATCAGTCTCGTCTTGTTTGGTTTGTCAATGACGAGTAATTCGAGTTTCGAATAGCATCAAGGCGCACATTGGTAGGTGCTTTTCCGAATTTGATAGATCACTGAAGCTTACCATCCACTACGCGTTAATTCGGGTGCACATCCTCTAAACGTACTTCCTCTATAATTACGCTCTAGATCAAGTAGTTTTTTTTAATGTTTTCCTACCCGCTTTGGTGGCTGCATGGTCTAAGGTGTCATTCTCACTAGAGATGATGGGGAAATTGGGGTTTGAATCCCAATTGTGTGTATTAAGGGTGGCTTTTTTTAAACGTTTTTCCACTTTTCCTAAAAAAAAAAATGCGGGTACGATTCAGTGGCGTATTCTGAGAAAGATTAATAGGACTGCTGTACTCTAAAAGTTGATTTGGGGGCCGAGGTGCCCCAACCACCGTTTTCAAAGAACGTTAAGGGATTATTTCAAGGGATATATTTGAAGTTGATTGTGTCCATATAGAACAGTGTTTCTCGAACATTTATTATTCCCCCTTAACCATATGCTATCTTGAGCCCACTCCCCCCCAAACCCCGCTCCGCCCAATCCCATATTCTCTCTTCTTTTATTAATCCATAACGATGATTAACATCCACTAAAAATGTAATAAAAGTAACTCCATGGTGTCAGCCCACATTCAGGCAATACCTACCGAGTGGCTACCAAATTGTTTGAAGAATTAGTGCCAACTTTTGCGGATAGAGGGTGTCATGTGGTCAGCACTACGATGACACCAGCCATTAAGCTCGACTTTCTATACCGGAGCCACTACTACTGTATTTGAGTAGCTCCTTATTTATCCACTCTAAGCTGAATCTAACCCGTTCCAGACCCACTGCTTCCCAGATAATCTGGACGCGCCGGGAATCAAACCCGGGACCTCTGTGTCCGTAGCCAGAACTTATGACCACTAGACCACACAGGTGGTCCTCAAATTGTAATGATATCTACATGGTTAGAAATTTAAGTAAATATTAATGTTGGGGCTAAGAGTGGTATGGGCGCATTTCTGAATGCATAAGAGAGAGATCCTATTCAATTGGCCTAGTGTAATTAAAAGCACACAGTTAGCAAACAATCATAATAAGAATAAAATGAAGTTATACATCGCTCAAGCGTCCATCAGATCAGAGTAAGGTGGATTGTCCAACTCACGTTGCAATTAAAACTATTTTATACAGCCTAACTTATCTCACAAAATGCTGCTTGGAAACAAACGAGTCTCCCAACTTGAGAATTTATGCCCCAGAAGCTATTTAGATGCGTAAACTCTGACTAACACAGGGGAGATTATCTCTGACTATTAATACTCTATCGCTACATCATTGGTTTATTGCTAAGATATTTACACATATCTTTTGCTGTAAGCATTGGTGCACCCAAGGGTGAGAGGGATAAACAGGGTATTTGACCCCCCTTTCTTTCCCCAACACCACAAATAATGTTAATAGAAATTTAAATAGTATTAAGTATAACAAACATTGAAGATGTGTCGAATGTATATGATACATTTTAAGACCAAGCTTCAGACTTAAGCCTAATATTCAAAATGTTTACCGTTATACACACAATTAACAATTGAAAAAAACACGCAAATAATAGCTTCGATACCATTTGTTTTATTTAAATTACTTAATTACTATAAAACTACTCAAAATTATTTATAAAAGCATTTAATATTCATAAATATTCTTGGCCTTCAGGGTTTAGGAGGCTGTGCAACCCTAAACCCGCTCTCTCCAACAAAATTTAATTCTTGCTACAGCCTTGATTGAATGCCTCCCCCCAAATTAAGTGGCTAGGTGCGCCACTGAATAAATTATAAGAAAATATATTTTATTTTACCTTTTCCTTCTAAATCATCTTGAAACGGTGAACTCACACTCCTGCCTTTTGGGATCCTTTGATGTATAATTATATAAAATCACAATGACTAATAAGTCGTTAATGTAAAACAAAAACTAAAATAACACAATTAAAGCTCCACAATCCTTTCTACTAAAGGAAAACAAGAATTATCGTCAACAAAGGTTAAAGTAGCCTCATCATTCACCCCCCACCCCCCTTCCTACTCTATCAGTGCTGAAATAACTACATTTGAAAGAGTGGTTGAATGTGTTTGCCAAATACATAATAATGCATGTGACTATAATACCTAGACATAACTCAATGTATTTAATTAGTGTATAATTTAAATATTGTTACGTATACTATTATTTTACAATTAATTATATATTTATCTTACGTATTTTTACTTAAACTGTACTAAGTTAGGCTAATAAATAAACATTGTGATCTTGAATCTTTTTTCAATAGTTGGCACAATGCTTGGCTTGCTTCACATGACCAGCATGACCTGGGGTGTAAAAAGTGAGCTCAATGGCCAATTACTTATGGGCAAGCGGAAAGGACTGTGTTGCAACCCCTAGACATTGGGCAAGGTCATTAGAGCCTCCCTAGTAGAGATGGGAAAAACAGTTATTTTACGATATCAGTGAATACAGTGACTGTGATTTTAAAATATCGGTGATTTATACCAGTGATTTTTCACTGTTAATATTTAGCTGCTGTCCTAGTAGGCGCATACAATCGAGTATCGAGTATGGAGTATGGAGTATTTTTGAGTATGGAGTATTTCTGAGTATGGAGTATTTTTGAGTATGGAGTATTTCTGAGTACTGGGTATTTACTATTTACTCGAATAATCCCATGACATTCGGTTGTCGGTTGGAACTTGAAAGGAGAACTAATTACTTGGAAGTTTGGCGGCTTGCAATGGAATTCGATACTTAAAGACTTAACATAAGCTCTTTCTGTCGGCACTCGGCAGTCGGCACTGACATTGACATTATTGACATACAGCTACCTAATCTCCGGGTTTCGTGTTGCCTGACTAATGTACAGTCAATACTAAAGTATGCGTTTTAAGAAGTTTAATACAATTGAAAAATAGAGAAATAAAATATGTTATTTAGTATTTTATAGTGAAATGTTATGTAATTTGGGCAAAATTAGTGGTCCAACAAACATTATGTTAAACTTGAATACCAATATTAACTTATTTTACGTACTATGAGAAACTCTTGTAATTGTGTAATTTATTTAGTGATCTATTTCACTACAATTAAAATTTATGTGAGATTAAAAATGAACATAACATAATGGTGATTTGTTTAGAAAACGTTTGGAAAGCAGGTCATATATTATATTATTGTAGTGTTATTTTATTTTAAATACCGTACATATAATAATAGATGAGCTATACATCTATTAGAAGCAAATAAACCTATAAGATGCTAGAAAATATTTAATCAATTATTATATAAACACACTTTAGATTATACTATAGGATGATGAGGATCATCAACGCATTGTAAATAATATAATAAGGGTTATTTCTATTTTTTATATTTTGTTACTTATTTTAATTCATTATTTACGATTTTGGGGATAGGATCACCGAAAAAAAGAAATGATTTTTTTTCGTAGCCTACTTTTAAAAAGAATCCGAAATGTGATTTGCTTAGTAAGCTAAGCTTGCTTTTGAATTTTGCTCTTAACAACAAATGTTTTGTATTGAAAATGCATGTGAAGGAAACATTTAAACTATTAAAGTCATTTTTACGTAGCAATCTTATACTGTTTTTGATAAATGAGCTCTAAGAGATCAAGTGTTTTAAATAGAAATAACACGTAAAACATGCCAGTCAATAAGGTCGATTCTCAATTAGTTGGTAGAAAATAAAAAATAAAAGAATAACAAAGGCCGTGAAGCGAGTATTTATTCGAGTGTCTAGAAAAAGAAGCAATACTAGCTCCGTAGCTCGAGTATTGCGAGTATTTCGAGTATTGTGAGTATTGTGAGTATTTCGAGTATGGTAGTATTGCGAGTATTGCGAGTATCTCCGATCACTGATATCTCAATCACCGATACTTTTGGGATCGAGTAACTGGGAGTATCAGTGATCAAATGGTATCGGTGAAAAAATCACAGTCAGTGATATATCTCCCATCTCTACTCCCTAGCTTGCCTTGTGGTTTTCATGTAACAAGCCCTGGGCTTCCTATTGTGCTAAGTAGAACCTTTTGGAAGAAGAATGACTTAAAACACAGTATTCTTGGAATATGAACCAATATTATTTTTAACATTAATAAGTCATTACATGTATATTTATTAACAATTCAAACATTAGTGTTTACACAGTTCACACAGACAGCATTGAATTAAACAAAAAACTAGTTTATATCTTTTGGGTATGCGGCGCAGGACTAGCATACCGAGAGAATACGCCACTGGTACATTTCCTCTAAATTTAGCTTCCCTCATCCCTAACTGAATGGTATAACTAGTAAATATGCGTATAAACCGAACGGTTAGTAAGACACGTTGTTGAAAATAGAAGCAAATGTGCTTTGTGTCTTACAAATCATCTGTGTTGCAACTAGAGGGGAATAAGGGGTGTGGGATGACAAATAATGCACCTGTCACCTACCCCCGACCACCCCCTGTCACCAAAGAACTGAGCTAGATTAAACAATTAAGACAGGTGCTAGATTTAAACTTTGAAAAGGAGAATGTGTAGATCCATCCGCCATTGGAGTGGTGGTGATAGCTAGTAAAAAAAATACCAGATCTACTCTCATGTATTCATTCGCCAAACCATACTATCTGCAGGACCATATTTTGATATGTGGTCACTTTTGGCAGTCAAGACTTTCGCAACAAACAATTTGTTTTTAATAATGGATTAACTAGCAAAGCTATTATATTTAATAATGGATTAACTAGCAAAGCTATTATATTTAATAATGGATTAACTAGCAAAGCTATTATATTTAATAATGGATTAACTAGCAAAGCTATTATATTTAATAATGGATTAACAAGCAAAGCTATTATATTTAATAATGGATTAACAAGCAAAGCTATTATATTTAATAATTACGGTTATAACAGCATCTATTATATTATTTGTATTGAAAAATGACATCTGGACCTAAGTTCCGGGTTAGATTCCCGTTTACAGGTGTCATTTTTCAATACAAAGAAGTTGTTTTTAATTATGTTTTTCTTTTAACCTGGCTTACGTCTTTCGCCAGATGTCAGTTACCATCATTCCTATGGCGAATGGACTCAATAAACCATTCCTCAGTAGCCAGCATTGTCTCTGAGACCAACACCGGTTAATATAGTCACGTGATCACCACGGTCCTTGTAACGCGCTAAACAAAATAATTTAAATGAATAAGTAGTGTATGTGTGTGCATAACTTAGGGTATAGCACAATAATGTAATGCGTCACTTGGAATGAACGCCAAAGAATGCTTTGGATGCATGTAATCCAATGTGTTTTACAACCTTCACTTCCTGTTTCCTTGAAAAAGGTTTTAGTTGTTGATAGCCCCGATAGAAATAATTAAAATCCGTGGCACACACTTAAAATAAAGAAAAATATATGCTTTGAGGAGTATGGGTGAACCCAAATCCCCAATTAATATTTAAAATAAACGCAAACCAAATCAAAAGATCTTCCGGAATTATCAAGATTGTATTTTATTTAGCTGCATTTAGTTACTCTGTAGAAGTTAAGGTGCAACACCTTATCTTACACTTGATCAGGCTACAAAATTATTTAAAATTAATAAATATTTTGTATTTAAAAGAATTAACTTAATGAACGATAATATTAATAAAATGAATCTTGAAAACTAAATAATCAGTAAATTTCATACAAATCAACCAGCCCCACATTTATTACTATTTGATAAATTAATATAGATTTTATCTCATTCGTATGTTACTAGTTAACTTAATCATTTATTCATACTATCACATTTAAATAAATATGTATAATTACAAACAATAAATTTTAGAAAAACCATACAGACACACATTCTTTGGCTCTGATTTTAAAAATGTATTTTCTACAGTCCCAGTTTCACGGAAAGAGCCTTTTATATAGTACACATTTAACTTTTTGTGGCAGAAATTGATAACGAATATTATAGTGTTATTTTTGAGGTATGAATAATATCTATCAAAATAATGCATGACTTGACGGATGAATATGTGAAGGTAACTTTTTGCAGTCGGATAAGACCATTTCTACGAAAATTAGCCTTAACTGCTACTTGCTTCGCGCGCGCACACACACAAACACACAAGTATGTCCACTGCCATTGAATAAATAAAGATGAAATCAAAGTTGACACTTCAGAGTATGATTCTGATAGTGCTCCCCCCTTCACCTCATACATACACAACTTCAATCCCGGCTTAGCATCTATGACTCATTGGATATCATACACATACGTAATAATTACTCTATTTAGTTAAGAATGAAGAAGGTTGAATGTAGAGGAAGTGCACCTGTGGAGTCAAAATGATAAATCATTTAAGTAAATCCTCCCTCAGTACACGAACTGTATTCGAACTCCAATCATCGGTAGGCTAGTCTATTGTGAGAGTGATGCCTTAGACCATGCGGCCACCAAAGCAGATATTTACCCTATTGGAGAAGGGAAGATAAATTTATAATGTTAGATAATATGTAGCCACGTTTGCTTCTAAAGAGAGTAAGAAATCATTTAGAGAGAAAAAAACACCTAAGTAAACATTACAATAATTATATCCCCAACCTCTTTTTCATCAACAAATCAAACAAAGATGAGTCCAACCCCTTGGTCCACGTGTCCAATGGTGCGAGTAAAAGCCGTTTGTAGCCCTTGCGCTGTACGTAATAACTAAACAAATAATGTAACAGCGCGGACGGAGCACTCTACAGAGCCCCGACTGTGGTCACCTTTATCTCATAACAGGGCTGTGTCCAGCTCTTTAATTACTACAAGCTGGTTAAGTTGCGGGCCATTAATTAGCGGCGCGCTAAACATGGGCCAGTCTGACGTGCTCTGGTTTCAAACACAGGCTTGTCCCAATCCTCCCGGTTCTACCCACCTGGCGGACAAAGAGCTTCCGACGTTGAAATTAGACCGACATAATTATATAAAGTTTACATTGTTTTCATTTTTCTCTCCTCGTCCTACTACTCTTCTGGGCTATCCGGATTTTTACATCGAAATATAAGGAGAAAGGTACAATTTAGAAGAAGTGTACTTGCATTTGCATAAATACAGAAGGGTGGGGGAAATTTAGGGTAAAAAACACCTCCATATGTCAGGACGGGGGTTTGATCCCCGAACTCCTCACCAGACTAGATAAGAATAACACTTTTTTTCGGTTGCTCCTGGTGAAAGTTTATAAAGCCATCAATGGTCTATGTTCGAATCTCGGTTGAATGCGCGCTGGGAGGGATTGGGGATGCGGGGGTCCGGTTTGATTTCCCGGATGTGATTTATGACTTTTTTCATCATCTCTCCAAGTTCATGTGGATGCATTTCCTCAAAGCTACCCTCCCAATCCTCCTCCTTATAGTTAGCTGTTGATAGCCTTAGTGTTGATCATAGCAATAATAAATAAATAGGTCTATAGATCTACTTCGTGTGTTAATACGCCAATATAATGTGTGATTCATAGCATTATTATTATTATTATTATTAGCACGGCGTCTTACTACCCGTTCGGGATGTACGCACTTACGCTAATATGTAATGGTAGGGTGATTGTGAGATGAAATGGAGGACCTACAGTTTAACGTGAAATCTAAACCACGATGGAGGCCTGACATTCCCCACATTCACAAGTTGTGATTCATACACGTCTTGTCAGAGGTTAAGGAAGGATTCATAGCAAAGTTTCTGTTTGTCAGCGTCATTCGAAATAGAACCAGGGCTCCCAAGATTTGTGGTTGAGATCTTCGTTTATGACAATTTGGAAATATTTGTCGGATATTTCCTCACCAACGTTTCCGTCTAAGTACGTCCGTTACCCACTGACAGAATCATTAGTAAATATCCTGTACAATCACCCAAAATACAGTGTTTCCCGCGCTTTCTGAGCTTATTTCCGGGTATCAAAACCCCAACCAAATGACGTTATTTCACACATTAGTTAGCATCTTTTATTAAAAAATAAAATATACATTCAAACGTACAGTACATACTTTCTCATGTGGTCAGTTATAGTTTGGAATAAAATCTCCAAAAATAATTTATCAGTTAAAAAAATCTCCATGATGCAATCTCGCAAGTGAGGTATACCGATCGAGCGGCCGCCCATTAGTGATGATAACACCAACATTTGAGGATAGAGGGTGTCATGTGGTCAGCACAACGAACCCTTAGGCCATTAATCTCAGTTTTCTAGACCGGAACTACTGACTATTTATTCAAGTAGCCCCTTATTTGACCTCACGATGCTTAGTGTGATACCGTTCTCGACCCACTGCTCCACAGAAAAAATCTGGGAACATAGGAGATCAAACCCGGGATTTTGGATTTGTACCCAGGAACTCTTATCACTAGACCACAAATAATTTTCTCTGAAGCTAAGACATATGATGTTATTCATCATCTATAGCACTCATTTGAACAATATTGTTAAAGGTGACCTGCTGGTCTAGGGGTAAGGTGTCAGACTTCTGTGCTGGAGTCCGGGGTTCAATCCTCAGTCCCAGCAGAGATTTATATGATTACCAAACCCTTCCTTCCCTTCTGACAAGACGTGTATTAATCACAACTTATGATTGTGTGGAATGCCAGATTTCCACCGTGGTTTGGATCCCATGATAAACTGTAGGCCCTCCATTTCATCTCACAATCACCGTACCATTACACACTAGCGTAAGTGCGTACAACCCGAACGGGTAGTAAGACGCGGTGCTAATAATAATAATATTGTTGAAGTCATTATCGAACAATTCCAATTCTTCAAAAATAAGCCATGAGTCATTTCCAAGTTAATTTTTCTATTAAAAAGACGGTACAGTGCTATTTATAAAGAAAACCACTGCCCAGCTACCAAATTAGTAAATATCAAGCCGCTAGAGCTGGGTAAGTGGTAGTTTACTTAATGTCTGGCGTTAAGTTAGTTTATAGTCTCTATACTGATATAAGCTGTGTGTTTAAAAAGTACATGTTCAATACTCCAATAATTTATAGTAATTAGTTTAAATTATTTAAGAAATGGTTCCTGGGCCCGGGTTCAATTTCATTGTTTAGGTATTATTTTTCAACTAATTTAAATTAATTTAATTATATCCACCTATTTACGGACACATCCATACAAACTTCTATTTCCACATTTTGTGTGTGTACATATACATAATATATATATATTTATTATATATTTATTTATAAATAGGCCTAATGTTATATATATTTCACATACAAGGTGCTTTTTAGGTTGGCTCAATGAAATATCTTTAAAAACGCATTTAAGAAAAAATTGTTTCATACAAAGTTGCTTGGTTTTAAGACGCTGACAATATGACATGATTTATTTTTAATTTAGTGGAAGTCTTCAGGGTCATTTCAAGATCCACAGTTGTTTTTCAAATGGGACAAATGATATATATATCCCCTTGTATGTATATTATACAAATATATATATATTTGCATACATATATATAGTATATATGCATAATATATATACATATATAATAATTATGTGGTGTTTGATTAAATCTTTCAACTCAAATCACGCAGTGCCCGCGCGTCTTTAAAGTCAAGGTCGATGAGAATAGCTTTATGTTTCAAACTTAATCAGCAACGTAAACAATCATCGTTGATAATTTCACTAAATGTTGTAGAGGTATGTGAGCGCTGTGTTGTCCATAACACCCGTACGTGCGTCCTAAAGCGAGTTGACAGGAAGGAGAAGGCCCCTAAACTAAAAAGAGAGAGAGAGATGTGTCCCATCGGCGGCATACAACACGTCTAATTAACCTTTCATCAGGTACGAATGACATTGACAGTGGAAGGTTGGCATACTCCACAAGCTCCGTATCCGTTTAGTCCATAAGTCTGTACGATTTTTAAATTTTATACACACAATACTTATCCTTAAGGTATAGATGTAGGGGACGCGAGAAAAGGTGAGTGTTTTTACACTTTTTATATCAAAACTTTTTTTGGTCAAAATAAATCAAATATTATTATTATTATTATTATTATTATTATTAGCACCGCGTATTACTACCCGTTCGGGTTATACGCTAATGTGTAATGGTAGGGTGATTGGGAGATGAAATGAAGGACCTACAGTTTAACGTGGAATCCGGACCACGGTGGAGGTCTGGCATTCCCCACATTCACAAGTTGTCTTGTCAGAGGTGAAGGAAGGGTTTGGTAATCAGATAAATTTATGCCGGGACCGGATTATGCCGGGACCGGGGATTGAACCCCGGCCGCCAGCATAGAAGTCTGACACCTTACCCCTAGACCGCCAGGTCACCAAAATCAAATATTAATCAAGTTTAAACATAATTTAATTTTCTTCACATGGTGACCTCAACGTTTCTTAAATGTCTGTCAAGGGTGTCCTGAAATTTAATGACAACCTTTTCTCTTCATTTAAAAAGTTTCTCTTCATCTAATGCCGCTATGCTTATGACAAATATTCAACAAGTGTTAACATCATCATGTGAATAAAATTAAAATTTGTATTTCTACTTGAGCAATATGTTATTTATTTTGGACAAAAAAAAAGTATTTTGTTTTCAAAACTGCAAGAACACTGTCTTTAACTCGCGTTCCTTACATCCCTTCCTTAATCACGTGATAGTGAGTCAGTCAAGAGGAAAATATAAAACTACCTAATCAGATACGTCGAAATGAAACAATTTTTGCAAATTGTCTAAACACAATTAAAATTTTGATATTTAAAAAAAATAATGTTTAGTAAAAAATACGATAGTTTTAATCTCTTGAAGTTTTCTCTCAATTATATTAAAGGTTAATAAATTAACATATAAAACGTTTATAGAACTGCGCGTTTCATTGATGCGTTCATTTCGATTTGTAGTTTTGTAAGTGCGGCAATTATCTTTCGAGCTCCAAATGCCATGGAGGTAGTGAGTGTGATAGGTTCTCCGTAGCTTCCCGTAACAACAGTCTTTATGAAAGTTAAAGTTAATCCAACTTCAATGGAAGGCTACGGACTACGTGCATAACTGATACGGACCATGTAGATGAGGTGTTAGTCCTGACATTCGCACTAGCCTAAATAGGTGGGCCACGCGGGCAAAGGCGTCAGTCTCATATCGTCTGGTTCTCCGAGTGACGTAGGAAGATCGAGGGTTCAAATCCTAGATAGGGTGGACTGAGTCTCCCCACCCCCTCTTAAATGGTGTAACAGTGGGAATCTGAGCTGGCCATGCGGGTTCCTAAACACAAGCATTGATTCCGTAATTAAGTTTTAACTGATTTAAATACAAGTTAACTCTTACCCTGTGTACAAACAACTATCACGGTGAATATTAGCAAAACAAGTAGGTTAACCATTAGTAAAACTTGTGCGTACTTTGGTACTTGCATAGGTCACAACGTACCGTGACAGACGCATGCGCAGAAAATATACAAATTGTCTTAAATTATCAAACTGAGCAATGACTTCCCTGTGATTACAACAAAACTAGATATCTCTCTTTTGAAAAAATGTTTAATGAAAGTGGTTTTAGTTGGGTTTTTTTTTTCAGAACTGTGCCTTACTATCCGTTCGGGTTATACGCTTATTTACTAATTATGCTAATGGTTGAAAGGATTAAGAAGGTATAATTTAAAGGAAGTGTAACAGCATTTGAGTGGATGGAGAGTGGAAAATCATTTAGTAAAAACCACCCTTGGTATATCCAACCGAAATTCGAGCCTCGATCACCCCATCATCGATAGTCTAGTCTTTACGAGAGTAGTGCGTTGGATCACGCGGCCATCGAAGCGAGTTGGTTATAGTTAAATGTATTTAATTTTTAATAGATACAATAGATTCTCTTTGATTCCAAGTAGGGATACGCCTGGTGCATGTATGCCCTTTTACATAAGATGAACATTGCGTGGCTGCGTGGCCCTATTAACGATCATAAACAAAAAAAGAAAACCTTCGATAGTTATTGTATTCAAATTCTAATCAAACCTACAAAGGTTTATGTTTACAAAATTATGTTTGTAATATGTAAGTCTAAAATATATATGAGATTAAGAAAGTTTTAGCCTTAAAAGCGTGTAAGTATTTTCATCTATTTCCGGCTATTCCGTGTAATTAGAGTTTTCGATTGTTCGAGATCAGCCCAGTTCCGTTCAATATAAGATATCGAGACTCTACTGTGCATTTATAGCTCAAAAATATGTGGGATTGTATCAAAATCTAGTGTACAACACATTTTATTTGATACATACATCATACATATATTTCGTATTATTGTTGATTACATTACAAGTTTATCTACTGAACTAAGTACTAAAACACCGCCCGTGTTTATGGGGCATAATAAGCTATGGCAGGTGGTTCCACTCCCTAAGGTTGGGTGGAAGAGAAGGCGAGTTGAGGTCAGTCTTTTAACAGTTTTTTTTAATACCAAAATGATTCTTTAGGCCAAAGAAATCCAATAATTCTTCAGTACAAACAAAGAGTTTAATTTTCTTCACATGGTGACTTCAACATTTCTTGAATATCTGTCAAGGGTGTTATAGAATTTAATGATAACTTTTCTTCTTCATTTAAAATGTTTGTCATCTCTTGCCGCTATGCTCATGACAAATTTTCTATAACTGTTGATATAAACATGTGAAGAAAATTAAACTCTATGTTTCTATTGTAACAATACTTGATTTATTTGGGCAAAAATCAATTTGCTATAAAAACTGCAAAAAACAGTGACCTTAGTTCGCTTTCCCTTTCACATGTCTGCCTATGAAGGTCTTTTTTTTTAATGTATGTCATTTAATGTTCGTTTTCCTGCTCCACGTCTCACTACCTACCAGCATCGTGTGTACACACGGATGGGGTGAGGTGAGGGAAGAAATAATTTAGATTAAATGTACTAGAATTTCTTTGAAGAAAGAGTTGAAAACAGTTTAGAAATATCAACCTCGGTCCATTTGAGTGTGATTTAGAGTCTCGACCTCTACGTCTAGCTTGTAATCCCTCAGGTTGATAATATAAACCTAAGATTAAAAACAAATTAAGAATTAATCTAGACTCAAAACATGAATGTAAAATTAGTTATAGTAAGAATAACATCAATAATAAAATGATTATTGTTAAAAAATTAAGTACTATGATTATATTAAATTTGATTAATTTGCTTGACCACCAACGCGAGCATTTGGGAGTATTATATGTTCACTTTTAAACTTAATGATCAGATGATGATCACTTGTAAGCTAGCTAAACTTTAGAAAAGACGCAACACGCAGTCTTTGAGATTATAATTACCCTCTGATAAAGTGGGAGCCGCAATTATTCTAATAATATCATATAATTACTTTCGAACATTTTGGAAACCGCACCCAGAACACTTATCCAAGTATTTGGTGCGAAATAACAATCGCAACGATTTTTTTTTTTATATATATATATTCTTACCAGAAATCAAAACTTCGACCCTTAACTAAGTAGTCAGACCCTAATATATAATATTTTTGGACCCTGTAGAGAATCGAGAGTGGGACCTTGAGTTCAGTAGTCAGGCGTAATTATAAAATTGGCGTACCTTTGGCGAGAGTAAAGCCCGGTAGTCTTAGTTCTTTAGATAGACGTGCGGACATGGATTGATAGATAAAAGTGTGTAAAGGTCATTTGGCGTCGCGATGACCAATATTTTAGTGACGCCTCCGTCCAACCAGGTGTGGTCCATGGCTCTGTCTCTCTCGCTGTCTCATGGGGGAACGGGGTGCCATATTTCATCAGTGTTGACAAGGTTCACAATGTGACAGTGGAGGATTGAAGGCTACCACATAGGAGATCGCTCGAACAAATAAACACTTTTTGGTACGAAACAACAACACTCGAGCAACGCGGTATTATCGGGGACAGAAACAGTTTCAACCCTTGTCTCAGTGGTGCTTGGGTGGGCTAAAGCGTAAGAGTAGCTACAAGGGGTTTAGTTATGAGGGAGTTGAATCTTACACCCTTCAAGGCATGTTTTAAATGCGTTTTTCCATGCTAAAACTATTTGGGAAATTGTAGTATATATTTTTGTTCTATTGCTTGAGATAAGATATTAATATTTACATATCCACAGTAATAATTGTGACCACACTTATTATTAAAATGTGGTGCCAATTATTCTAGCAGCCTTATACTTCACTTCACCGCGTCAAACGCTTTTTGGGGTTGTTTAACTCATTGATATAAATACACAAACTAAAAGCGTACGTAGCGCTTAGCGAAGTGAAGAATAAAAATGCTAGTAGCTAGTGTGACCATTCACATAATAATCTGATGTCTACATAAAGGTTGTCACCCGAACTGTATTTCACGAGATTGTTCCGTATCGTATGAGTTGACCCATGCATAGAGGTAGAGAGTGAAAAAAAAACTTGCTTTAATTAAATCCATTGATGAATATATAGAACGATTGATAGCAACTTGATTAAAATTTTACCACTTAAAAAGTCATACGTTGACTAAAAAGCTATTAAATATTTGTGTTTTAAATCCACAAAAAATCCTCCCCTGAATAGCTTATATACCATCTTACGTCACCGGTAGACGTACGATATAGCTATGGTGACAAGATATTTTTTTCTAAAAATAGCAGTACAAAAAAAATCACAAAGGTGAATATTTTTTCAATATGGTATGCCACGTAGCTCCACGGCGTCAGCTATACTGACCGAGCGGCCACCGTCTGCTGGCGAAAATGGTGTCAGCTTCTGCAGATAGAGTGCATCATGTGTATCTAACCAAAAACAAGAAGGAGAAATACAATAAATAGAGGAAAAATAATAGAGAGAAAGAATAAATAGTTTAAACACAACACTACTTATTAAAACTTGCTTTCAATTGCTAATTTAAGATAACACTGAGTCCCATCAAGACAAATAATACCTAAAAGAAGAGCATTGGTTTTATGGTCACTTTTAAGGAATATATTAATGGCCATAAAAATTCTGATCGTACAGTAACATAAATTAATTTAAATCTAGGTTTTTATTTCAACTTTGATTATTGATTATTCTTCTAAAAGAAAACCTTAAGGGTGATGTTCCTTGCGCTAGCTCTGTTAATTTATAAGTATTAGTAATTTTGGAAGTACTTGGATAAAAACCAGTATTTACGGGTGTACTACATACCACCTGTTATGTAGGAAAATAGGAAATCCCCCAACCCCCAAAATAACGGTACTGTTCTAAAAAACGTACGATATCACATAGGTTTGAAAAATGTTTCTGATTGGAATTTTCCTTATTTCCCCAACCCCATTTTTATATAAAATAATGTAGTTAGAAGAGTCCCTTGAGGACTTAAATTATAACATATTTTAAGAAAAAATCAATGATTAAATTTTAAATAAGATAGTTTCAATACCACCCTCAGTACACCCGGCCAGATTCTAACCTCGATTTCCCAGTCATCGGCAGTTTAGTTTACTGTGAGAGTAGTGCGTTAGACCACGTGGCCACTGAAGCGGTTAGTTTCATTAATTGATAATTTTTTAGCGGTTTGAATAATTAAATCCGAAAGGGTAGCACACACTTTTCAGTTCGGGATTGGCTCGTATCGGACGTCAAATGACGGTGTTGAGAGAAGATTTTTCGTTGCAATGGGACGTGGGTCATAACAACAATAACGGATTCGTGTCTTGTGGATGAAGAAAATCTTGTTTTATTAGCGAGTCTAAATACGGTTTTATATTAAACAAAGTTTTAAGCCTACCTACAACAGGGTAATTATAACAATATCAACCTACGTAACAAAACCTAGCCTTTTATTGGTAGAGGTAAGTTAAAGCTTTGTTAGGTTTGACTATATTGTAATTAATAACGTATAAATGAATTATAATCAACAAATAGAGTACATAGTTTAGTGTATTGTATTTACAAAGTTGCCCCTACCATACAGGCAGACATAAATACATACATACATACATACATACATACATACATACATACATACATACATACTCACATGCATACATACTCACATGCATACATACTCACATACATACATACATACATACAAACATAC
>CABFOV010000048.1:322292-383740 GCA_902141375.1 Timema poppense
CCCCCCACCATGCAAATGCGGGTGAAGTTCCTCTAAACTAAACCTTCATAATCCCTAACACATTAATGTAATTGGTACGTAAGCGTATTGGCCGAACGAGTAGTAAGATGCGGTGCTAAAATAATCGCTAGGGCTGATACTGGGATCACAGTCAACTTAACATTTCCGTAACGTAAAGTTCTCTTAAGGTTCACTTAACGTAAAGAAACTAATGTGTGATCAGAATTCATGTAATGTAGAAACTCTAGCAAAACAAAATGAAATTGAACTGTTTGAAAACAAATTATTGTTCAATCAAATGAAACCCAATTATTTCGGGTTGACTAGCCTACAAGTATTTGCAATATAAGCTTTACTGAACACACAAAATAAAGTGTAACAAGAGGCTTCGACGTTAAAGAGTTCACGAGACGTGGAAAAAACTGTACCGAAGAATTTATCAGCATGCTATAAACAAATAGCCTAAATGAGGTACTAAATAACCCTGTTGACGTCACTCGCAACATGATTGACTACGTTCAGTTAACTTGAAAGTTCTCCCTTGGACAAATTTAAAGTTAAGTGAACGTGAAGTTAACTGCATGATGATGGCTTCCATTTGAAAACACGAGGAGAACTTTTACGTAACATTATGTTACGTGAAAGTTAAATGAATGAAGCGGACGTTAATTTGATCGTGATCTCAGCATATTTGTTAAATATTATAGGTCCTATCCTAGGTTGCATTATGTTATTTTACGTGTAGCTTTGTTGTTTTTTCATTCCCTCTCCAGGCTATTGTAATTCAATTTCCCCTAAATTTCCTTTCTCCTTCCTACCCTACAGAACTAAGCCGTTGGTAAACGTTCAACTCTTACTCTGTATTCCTTCAAGAAGGCGGCAATCTCGTGTAGTTTGGTTTACTGTTGATAGGCAGGTCAGGATTCAGATACTGGCTGGGTTTATTTAGGTGTTCCCACCTTTAAATGGTTTTAATAACCTTCCAAACTAATTCTAATGTTATATTAAACACAATACTTTTTATTCCTCCTTATTTCCCATAGAATATTATTTGTTCCTCTCCTGATCTATATCCTTCGAGGGAAGGGTCCGACAATGAAGTAGCGATGAAAGCAGCAGTCATTTGCCGACGTGACGTCACTCAACTCCTCTAATAAGAACAGGTGCAAGGGTCCTTGAAGCATTAGCGGATCATCTCCAACTTCCTTTATCTACAGATACAATATATTAAAGACTTTATTTCTAAACGCATCTCACCACCCATCAGAGCTTTACTCAGATTTTGTTGGAAGAACAGTTTAGAAAATTCAAACATATTTCCTTGCGGCCATCATTGATAACATTTTACTACTTTATTTGTGATATTTTATAAGAATTGATAATATCTAACAAAAGTGAAAGCTGCAGATAACATGACTTGATGTAAGAATATATTAAAATTGTTTTAGTAACTTTAGTAACTACCAGATATTTTTATTCCTTCCAAAATAAAGCTATATCAGTCCTTGTACAGGAATGAGGTGAGGTTCATTTTAGAGGAAATGTACCTACATTAGCGTCAGTAGGTAAAGGGAAAATATGTATATAAGACTACCTTCACTTAGCACGGCCGGGGTTTGAACCTAGTCTCCTCATTAGTCGTAACCCAAATTACACTAGCCTGATGTTTAGTCTGCGTGTCCACCGATGTGGGCTATGTACAGTGTACGTTATACATCTATATTTTTTATATCCAAGCACCTCCACTGGAGTAACATTACTCTGGTCACAGGACTAACCTAGATAGTTAATTAGTAATAAAATTTACGCACTATGACAAAGATCTTGTGTTCGATTCCCGTATCCAGGATTTATTGTTCAGCATACATTTTAATGTTAGAAAAGAGATACATCAAAACTCACGCCCCAGTGGGATTATGGCATGTCAACTCTCAGGGTAAGTAGGGCTGGGGAGGGGGTAGCATTGTATCCTCTTTCTCCTCCACAAGACCAAAAATAATTTTAATAAAATGCTAAAAAGTGCATAGATCAACTTAATATAAAGCACTGAAGATGGGTCGAATTTATAGGCTAAATTTAAAGACGAGTCTTAAAACTCGTCCTTAAAAAGGTACTGTTGTACAAATTAAATATTCCCCCCAAACCAGCCTCGTGGTATAGTAGTCAAAGCCTCAGGCTTCTGTCACCTAGAGGTCCTGGATTCGATTCACAACTGGTACCAGGGTGACTTTTTTTTTTCTCGCAAGGGGAATTATTCCCATGGTCACCTTGGTTTGGTTAATAAGTATTAAGTTAGGTTAAGATCTACCATGGTTCCTTCTCATCATATTCACTATCGCCATCTCCCCACCCCCATCTCACCGGAACATGTAAAAGCCTCCACGAAAAGAATGTACGATTAATATATTCGAGCGTACCCTGGGCAAAGGTATATTAGTCCTGGCTAATGATTCCCTAAACTAAGCTAAAGATTGCTGTAGTTTATACATGCCATTATTATTATTATTGTTTCCCCTAATGGTATAATTTGTAAAAAGAACAAAACTAATAGCTTTGATCAAGGGTGTAAGAAGCCAATTTTTTTAGGGGTGGTCCGATAGAAAATGTTACTATACATTTAGCCAATAAAAGTTCAAATTCAAGGAGAAGTATGGACCATCCCAGGTGTGTAACTGGGGGAAGGGGAGGGGATATTGGGATACATCCACCTTCCAAAAGTCTCCCTTTAGTAACCAATTCAAGGGGAAAAAGTAAAATGTAGAAAGTATGTTTAAAGCTGCAACAGGAGATAAAAACATAAAATATTAAATTTATTTCTTATGTAAAATCAAAATCTAAGGGTTTATATCTATTCGTTAAAATTTAATTTCATATCCCCCCTTCCCCCCGAAATAATTCTTGGCTACACCCCTGGAACCCCCCTATTTTCTACACCCTTGGTTTTGATACAAAGGGCCAGATTCATAGTCAATCATAGTGCGCCTCAAGTGCGACTCGATACCAAATACAAGATGACACCTACATAGACTCGAATGGAATGGGACAGTTTCATGTGCGAAACTGACCCATTCCAATCGAGTTTAAGTAGTTGTCGTCTTGTATCTAGTATGGCGCCGCAGTTAGGAGTACTAAATCTGACTATGAAGTTGGACCATTGTATCCCCTACACAATTGTTTCCGAAGTGCGCCACTGTCGGCTCCACAGACATCACACATGACGTTATATTCGACTTGTCGCCCGCGTCGTTAAGTGTTTTAGTAAAACAAATAGGTGTTTGTTGCGGTAGGCGCCGACCGTGAAGTGAACATGAGAGCGGTGGTGTGAAATGAGCCGACTCAAACCGAAAACAGCCGAGCACCGACAGAAACGGCGACCCCGCATAAACAGCCACAGTTCAATTTTCACAGAAAAGGCTTCTCAGAAAATACAAAAAAATTTTTTGGTGTCACCATTAATGATATATTTCAAAAGTGACAGCTGCAGATAATATGACTTGACGTATGAACATCGCCCGCTCACAATACCCTCTTCGCGATGGATCCGCACACTGCTGCTGGTGTTGACACGGCTTTTATAACAATCAAACGTCGTCAACAGCGAAAAAGTCATTGGTGGAAAAGGGAATATTTAAAATGAGGGAAGGATTATGGTGAATGTTTAGGGTTAAAACCAGTGGCGGCTCGTGTATAGGCACTGCGGAACTGCAGTACTCCCTATTTCTACTTGATATTATCGATAACATTTAGTATAATGAGTCCTTTTTTATTTAATTCTTTATTTTTTGTAGTACAATATATATTCCTTAAGCTTAATGTCAGTACTTTAGTAGCCATCCCCCAGTTTATGAAAAAGATACAAAAATCTTTGTATGGAACTGTGTGCTTCACAGTGCCAGCGACGTGGTTTTTGACCGTTGTGCGCATGCGCACATAGGAAGGGGGTGGGTAGGAAGGCAGGGCTGCCAGGTAGAAAGAGAATTGTTGATATCGCAGTGCCGGCTCTGGCGTGATGGTGAAAGGAAGTTTTTCTTTACTCAGCGTGTGTTGTGCTTAAAAACCGTGTACCATATTCTTAAATGTGATAAAGTGTAGAAGAATGTAGAATTAGATTATTTTCTGCTTTCAGCTATTCTATTTGATTCGGTTTTTTTTTCGGTTCTTTTATTTAACAGAAAGACTAAATGCGCTTGCAGTACTTTCAATGGAGAAAAATTGCCTCAATTGTCATCCAGAGATCAAAGAGAAAATTATTGACCTTTTGGCGCAAATTACAACAAGAAGAATGGATTTCATTTTTAAAAGAATAGATCAAGCTTGAACCGTAACAATTGAAGCAGGTGACCTGGCGGTCCAGGGGTAAGGTGTCATACTTCTGTGCTGGTGGCCGGGGTTCAATCCTCGGTCCCGGCACAGATTTATCTGATTACCAAACCCTTCCTTAACCACTGACAAGACATCTTGTGAATGTGGGGAATGCCAGGCCTCCACTGTGGTTCGGATTCCACGTTAAGCTGTAGGTGCTCCATTTCATCTCACAATCACCCTACCATTACACATTAGCGTAAGTGCGTATAAACCGAACGGGTAGTAAGACGCGGTGCTAATAATAATAATAATAATAATAATAATAATAATAACAGTGTAAGTTAAAATAAGTAAAATGTATTTTTTTTTTGTTAAGATTTTATCAAGTTCTTGAATAAATTTTCTTTTTATACATGTTTTTTTCCTTTTACACAATTTTAAAACAAAGGCTAAAAAATTTCTGGAGCAGCATCCCCACTAATTTTAGTTACGAACCGTCACTGGTTAAAACTATTTTTTAATTACGAGTGCTCATTTAAAAATGCCGTAAGCATGACAAATACGGATTTCAAGGCGCTATTTTGTTTGGTAGCATTCAAAATTACAAAGCAAGATACCAACCTTTGGGCTGAAATGGTGACGCAATCTGTATTAATGATAAGGATATCACCAGCAAATACAAAATGAAACTCTTTTTGACTATGACGAGGAATAGAAATCAACCGAATTAAATTCAAAAGTTGTCCGAAGATACCTGCACGTGGACCCACACAGAGCGATGTTTCCCATTGGAGTTGGGAAACAAGACCCTGACAACTTTGTTTTATATTTTATCGTCGGATACTCGGGCGATGTTTCCCGTGTGTCCAAACAGAGGGAAACTGATGGAGAAACATCGGCGGTTGGCGTGTATCGGGCGATTATCGTCCTGCATGTACTAGGCTCAGCGATACATTTTTAGACCAGACTAAGAATCGAGCCAGGATCCCTAAGTCCAGTAGACAGAAACGCTACGTATTAAAAATAGGTATCGAACCTAAAATGTAAAATTTTAATTTTTTTCTTTTCTGATCAGAGTAAATTTTATAATTTTGTTACGTTTAGCACATAAGTTAATAGATGTTTGGGCGTTTGGGGGCCCCACAAAGAGTAGTTGTCTCGGGCAAACTGCCTAATTTACCCCCCTATTCTCACCTTATAAGCTGATCCTAGTTAAATATAAGGATTTAAACAACCAACATTTTATTTTAAGACATTACACATTATTAATTACGCGTTCCTCCCCTTAAGAATGTTGTGTTAATCGAGCACAAAGATATAATTCAAAAGTCTGGACAAATATGCGTCATCTATGGCTCCCAGCCGTACTCTTTTAAGAGTATATGCACTCTTTTTAAGGTGTTAAAATAGCGTACTCTTACTTTTAACTTATTGAAGCCAAATGTACTCTTTTTGAAATGAAGAAATAAAATTAAATCAGATTATCTAGCTTAACCTGGGACCAGTAGTTTTACACAATACTCCAGTAAATGAAACAGATTATGGGCCTTAGAAAAGGTAAGGGGGAGAGTGGTCCATATACACGGACACAACCCTTTATTGGCTAGAAGTAAAGTAATATTTTCTAGCGCACACACCCATATTTTATTTTATTTTAGCCCTTGATTATAGGAACCAGCTAAAGGCAATCTAGTGGAGAGCAATGGCTACCAATCTTTCGATTGAAGATTAATAAATAAGAAGTGATATTTGCACCCATATAAAAATTTAATATTAATGGACAAACAAAAATTATCCCCCCTCTCATCGTTATTTTTAGAATATACTCTTTTTTTTCCCCGAAGATCAGGATATCGTAGCCCTAGTGTCATCCCTTTTATAATCGGTGGGTGTCATCTCCTCGGTGACATCCTCAACTCGTGGGAGGACGGGTATCGAGTACAACGTATGATTTAGGTGTCTTTCTTTAACCTTCCTTTTTCCTCGCACTTGATCATTTCTCGGTAGGAGTCTTCACTAATGGATAGTGCACCTTACACAAGGGCGATGTTTCATTACAAGTTGATCAATATCATGTGCACAGCCATTTATAATGGCGACTATCAGCAAAACAATTAGGAATCAACTGTATCTATTCGTAGCGTGGTATTAGATCAAGACACAGTTTTCAGCGATGTTCAAGTACAAACGCACGCGTAGTAGAGATACAAGTTGTCCCACATTAGCAAACTGAACAGCAATATCCCAGTCTTTCAAACAGAATATCTCTATTCGTGAAAAACATTATTGGGGTTTTAATTGCATTTATTTTATAACTATAAAATAACTGTCGAGTTGTTTTGACATTTATATAAAATCTTAAGTTCTGATAAGACAAACCCTTTTCGAAAGGAATTTTATTTTTATTGCTGATACTATTTCCAGAATAAGGATGAAAACAATGATCCTGTGAATTCGTGTCGTATTTTTTTGTGGTAGCTACATCTCTGAGTATTTTGTGACAGTTGACGCGATTGTCTCAGTACAAGTTTATCTGCCGTATCAACTATGGTAACAGCCCCCGTGCGTAAAGGATCGGCTATGTAACTATTATAAGAACGTCGGTTAGGTCACCTCACGATTCCATCGCTCCCACATAGAAAGGAGCTCTTCAATCAAGTACCCTCTCATAGGAACCGGTCTAAGTGACATGATAGTTTATTTATAGGCGAGAATAGAACGACACTTGGTGATTTATATTCCCGGGGCTATTGACATCAAGGACGTTCAAACCCCCATCTAAAATACCTAATCCAATAGTCAACCACACAGTTGGTCGCGTGGCTTAAGGCGTCGGTCTTGTAGTAGATTGTCTGCGATGGTAGAGATCAAGGTTCAAATCTCTGCTGGGTGCACTGGGAACCGGCTTTGCCGCATTGTGGAACTATCACTGTTATTTTAACATCATGCCGATGTAGGTGCACTTTATTTGAAAACCACCTCCTTATTCTTGCCCCTTATATTAAGTTGTTAATAACTTCGAATGGTTCTATCAGCATCGGTGGGCATGCGGATTAGGACGTCAAGGTAGTCCTGTATGGTTCATCACTAGCAGGAAGTTGGAATTCTAATACAGCCGGATGTATTGAAGAAGAGTTTTTTTTTTCATAAACGATTTTACCACTCTTTCTTCACAAAAATGCGTGTATATTCCTTATAAAACCCCAACGTCCTCGTGCTTATCTCATTAATGTAATTAAATACGGATAGCTTGGATGGGTAGTATGACGTGGAGCAATAAAAATAACTAATTGCCGAATATATTTCTTCTACCTAGTACCGACAAACAAAATTCGATCTTTTAAATATTTAAAACTATTTTTAAAATCTATCTCGTGACCCCTTTTTTAGCTTTCATACATCCGGAGGACAGCCTCCTCCCGTCTTCAAGGTCAGTAGTGTGACGAGGTAGGGACTACAATACGACCTTAAAGGTCGCCAAGTTGGGGCCAGTCGGCGCCCGGAATACAGATGTCATTGTTTCGTTGTGAAGGTGTCATTAGCGGTGCAGTCAACATGATAAACATGCTACCTGTGGCCACATAGTCTAAGGTGTCAGTCTCATCATATACAGGGATGGCGAAATCGAGGTTCAAATCTTGGCTGGTTGAACCAACGTTTGAGATTCTTCACACACAATATTTGATTAGTGTTTATCTTTCATCACGCTGCTACGGATGAGTTTCCTCTAAAAATCTATAAAAAGTTGTGAATATTTATTTTGTTACTAAAAATGGTGGGCACGTGGACTAAGGTTTTAGTCCATAGCCATTGCTAGTTCTTAATTATTAGGGAGGGCAGAATTACCACATTTTTAATTTAAACTAGGAAATAAACAAAATTATTTCGTATCAAATGAATATCACGAATAGTTTGGTAGCGGAATTAATTCTGTAAGTCAAATAAATTAATTGTTTAGGTCATATATGCATTGCTTCAAAAGTGTAGTTTCAATATTCTTATATGTCAAATCGGTGTCCCTTTTAGAGTAAGAATGTCCCGTTTGAGAAGATTATTGGGCCAGTTTGCTTTAGGTTGTTAGTTGGTAATTATTGTACTGATATTATAACAAGACGTCCATGATTAAACACTCCCGACTAATGTGGCACTTTTATAAATAAAATTAATGATTTAGTAAATAATTACTGTTTTCAAATTTGGTGACGTTCTACGCATATACTGATGGTGTCCATCTTGTTTGTTTTTGACACATTCTCTCTTATTGTTTTAAGATGGTTTGAGTTCTTTTAGCACTCTAACTACCCGTTCGGATTATACGCTTGTGTACTAACTACGTTAATTGTTTAAGGGATTAGTAAGGCTATATTTATAGGAAGTGTACCCACATTTGCGTGGAGAGAGAGTGGAAAACCATTTTGGGATAAACCTCAGTACACCCGCATGATATTCGAACCTCAATCTCCCCGTCATCGGCAGTTTAGTCTACTGCGAGAATAGTGCATCAGACCATGCGGCCACCGAAGCGGGTGGTTTGAATTTTAAGTAAACAAGTTCGGAACTACACTTGTTCCCCAGTGTGGATAGCCCGGATTAGTAAAAAGACACGTTGTAAGAAATCATCTGCCAAAATAATGTAATTGTTGTTGAAGTAGAGCTAAAAAGCGTGCGCGCGCGTGCGTACTCACATGTAGTATATTTTATAGAATTTTATAATTGAATAAATGTTTTTGTAACTGATAATACTTTTGAAACATATGGCCTTGTGAGGTTTAATTATTGTAGAGGAAGGGGAGGTTTGTTGGATGTGATTATTTACATAATCTATCAACCTATTTGAAATAAGGTATATGTTGGCTCATACCGCCATGTTTTATGTTCATCCTTTACCTGGTAGTCCCGCAAGATAACACGTGCAACACTAAACCTAACTCAAATAGGTTGGAATAACTATTTGCAGTTGAATTATAAAGCTACTTGCAGTAGCATCAGCTCGAAGTAGTTACAGCCCACGATGGCGTCACCAGATCTCGCTACGTACACAAAGAACTAGAATTCAGCCATATATCTCGTTCTGTAAACAACAATCTGCAAGTACAAACCTCCAATATATCCTCCCCACCCCCTCTAAAACACAACCCATGCCGATTTAATTTACAGCCGCTGATTTGAGTCGGTGTTTGCGCTGACGTGCAGCTCATAATGCTATCCTGCAATAATTCTTGTTCATTTTTTTTTTTTGTAAACTTGACTTTAGAACTGGGGAGTGTTTGAAGATGCACACACACGCGGGCCAAAGAAGCCAATCTTGCTGGCTTAACATCTTTTGAAATTATGTTAAAAATTTAACGAGAACTTTCTGAACTGACTGGTAATATCAGCACACGACTTACAAACTAAAATAAGTCTAAAGCATACAAAACACTTATCCCATATCCGTTTATTAATAACTGTGGAGGTTGAGCTCCCGTTTTACTAATTAAGGCAATTATATATTTTTTGGCCGAGCAAAGAATCGACCATTAGGGCCTTTTTTACACCGGGACACTGCAGTGTGTGGCCTGATCACAGTGTTTAGAGTACTCAGTGTTGGGCGCTTGTATCTAGTTCTGGCGGCTACCAACATCAGACAGCCTTAAATTCATAACTGACGGTATAACTATGGTGATCATATAGGCTGGTGATCACACTTCCTAAATGTCAAACTCATTTTATCTTGCTAACCAGTGATGGGGATGTCGAGGTTTGAGTCTCAGCCAGGTGTATGCACTAAGGGTGTTTAATCCACTCTCTACCTCCATGCAAATGCGGCTACATATCTCATAAAGTTCTACCTTCCTCATTCCTAGCACGTTATTGTAATTATATATATTATTTCATTTATGATCTTTGGTCTAATGCTACGCTCTTTTTTCCATTATGTTTCTGTAACAATGTATATTAATTCGTTAAAAATATCTTACGAGTTGTAAGTAAATGTATCAATTTTTTTATAAAGGAGTGGGAAAGTTTTGAGTGGTACATACTATAAATTATATATTATGTATATATATGAATACGTATCTGTGAATGGAAGTTATCAGTATCAAATGATAATGCCATTATATTGAAGATTGAGATAGCATAGGGATTTTCTTTGTAAATGACAATTCTGAAATTCAAAACAAATAAAATAATTCTAGATATTCTTAGAATTTTATATTGTGATCTTGTTGAAATAAATAAAATTATTTGTGTGAAGAAGTTTATATTTATTTTTCTAGCCATTTGCCTTGATCTTAGAACTGCGACATTTCCCTTAAAACGTCCTTGGAAATGTGCTAATTCTATCTTTTAAAACTATTTTTTAACTAAAAAACTTAAAATGTAAATATTTGAGATCTTATTGAGACATTAAGATACATTTCACTTCCTTTTTGTTATGAGAATTATTTTAAAATAACAAATCACTCATTCTCAAATAGTGTGGGATGCATCCCCTCGAATCGGCAGAGGTATTGGCCACTCCCTACAAGCCTGGCAACCAGACACACATGCATTGATTACCAACTGCATACACACAGGGGGCACAACAGCCCTTCTTACATTCTACAGCCAGTGAAGAATTATATCTATTTTAAATATCAAATACCAACATCGGTGGACACGTGGTATAAACGTAAATCTCATTTAATATGGTTTGTCAATGACGAGTAGTTTGGGGTTTTAATCCCTGCCTGGTGCACTGAAGGTGATTTATCCTAAATAGTTCCCCAGTCTCCATTCACACAAATGCGAGTATATTTTACTCTGAAATTCTACCTATCTCATCCATAACTCACTAGCGTGACACCCGAACGGATATTAAGTCACGGGGAAAACATAACATAATCTTAAACTTAATACCAATGGTTTTAATTTGATAAAACAATGACCGTTTTTTTAACTACTTAGGGATTAGGTAGTTTATATTTAGAGGACGTGTACCCGCATTTGTGTTTAGGAAGAGTGGAAAACCATTTTGGAAAATCATTTTCCGTATAACCGACTAATATTTGAACATCGATCTCCCCGTCATCGGCAGTATAGTCCAATACGAAAGTAGCGCGTTAGACCACGCGATCACCGGGGCGGATGATAAAGAAACGTCAAATGATTTTGAATTTTTGTATTGACCATAACAACAAATTACTTTATTTGTTTAAGGATGGTAGATTCTTGTTTTTCAGATCCTTCACCCTGATCACGGTACTGCTATAAGTTGCTTAGCATGTTATTGTAAACAAACTAATTTTATATTTTAACATATATTTTAATATATTGAGCTCAATATTTAAGATTGTTTATGGTTTTGATCTCTGTTGGTGTCTTTCAACTTCAATTTGATGTAAACCATATGTTGGGATAACAAACCGCTATTTAAATATAACGAGCCAGTTGAACGTCTGCAAAGAATTTCAACGAAGAAGACGGCCCTCTTCACATTATAAACAATATAATATTATGTCAGCTTTTAAAGTATGTTTCAAGCTCATTTTAAATAAGATCTAAACCAAACTCTATAATAAAATAGTCTATGGTGTCAATCTGTCAATTTATTATACCGCATTTGACGAAAAGATCGGGGTTCGAATCCCAGCTGGGTGTTCTGAGGGAGGTTTTACTAAATTGTTTCCCACTATCCTTCCATGAAAATGTGGGTACAAGCCTTCTAAATTAAACCTTCCTCATCCCTAGGACAATAGAGTAATTAATAAATATAGGAAAAACATAAACAGACAGTAAGACAACAAAAAACATGTTTAAAAAAATTAAGTTCATCGACTGAAGTGAGCCACTGGCACCGTATTTTGGTAGAAATTCCTAAATACAAGGCCCAGGCTGTTTACGACAGGTCATACTTTTATTATAAACTTTATATGTATGTTTAACAGTACAAACACGTGTTTTGAGCTGAACTTCTAACTAAACATCCATAAATATTTTAACTATATTTAGAAAATGAAGTGAGTGTTTGAAAGAGTTTCTTAAAACATGTTTATTATTTAATAGAAAAAAGAACATATTTTACAGAAAATATTAGTAATAATGACTAATGTGTAGTTTTAATAAATAATAATTATGTTTGCTAACAAACTATTCAATGGTGGGTATTTCTGAATAATCCATTGCTATAATAATTATATCCTTTTAAAAATATTTCATCTTTCTGAGTAAATTCAAAAACTTTTAAAAACATATTTTTTACTTATTTCACCTTATTTATGTAAAGTATTATAATTGTGACCATTTTTACTTCTATATTAAGATGGCAATGTGTGTTTTGTGTGCAACTGAACTAAAAAATTTCGGTCCTAAAATTCTGTTAATCTTGTACCTGGGCCTACAGCCAAAACGGCTTAGTTGACATAATTCAAATATGATATTTATCTGTCACCTAGTAATATTGTGATATTATGATTTTAATTTTAGCTATAAAATTAAGAGTAGTTTTCTTAAAACTAATTCTTGAACATCCAAATTTTTTCAAAATGGTTATAACAATTTTGTTCAAAATTATTTTTTGAGGCGTGTTGAATACGATAAATAATACTATACTCCTGTTTTCTTGAAGAAATAATTATTTTAGGTTAGTTTATTACTAATAAAATTTAAATTTTTCAAAAATGGCTATAATTATTTAATTCAAAAAGGGTATTTGATTAGTACTTCACAAGATGAAAAAATATATATGTTGGTTTTTATAAACAAGTGTTATCTAAGGGTAGTTTACTAATAACTCAATTTTGAATATCTAAGACCATACTCTAAAAATGGCAATATTTTTTTTTTCTTTCAAAATAGTGTTTCCTCTGCTTGTGAAAAAAATTAGGTGTTTATTTTTACAAGGAAAAATTATTTAAAGGTATATAAATTACTGATAAATTTGACCATCATTGTACACTATGAGAAGGTAAGGTAAGCACGATTGTGTCGTACCATTTTATTTTGAAGGCATACACATCCGAGCCTTAATTATGGATGTTGTGTTGAACGTTCTAGAACATGTCCCATGTGGAACAGCTCTGAGACTTACACTAACACAGACATGTTGCTGTACCTAACCAACTCTTGCCACTACGACAAGTGGAGTCGGCCGGAGACGAATAAAGGACCCTTGGAAGTCATGACACGCCTTCACGTCTACTTCCTGGGATTCATCGAGGCACACAGCCTGGTATGTTATTATAGTTCCACTTCGTCTTACTACCCATCCGGGTATATTCGTGTATTTACCCTACTGGGCTAGAGATGAGACAGGTATAATTTAGAGGAAGTGTTCCTCATTTTCGTGGAAGGAGAGGGGAAAATCACACTCAGTACACCCAACCGGGATTGAACCCTGATATCCTCATTTTCGACAGTCTGGTTTATTGTAAGAGTAGCGCCTTAGACTATGTGGCCACCGAAGTGGGTGTGGGTGGTTTTGTTCTTAAAGGCTTTCCCTCCATCCTCAAACCAAGTATGAGTACATTTCCTCTCAATTTTACCTTCCTACTCCCTAACTTAACGATAGATCTACTAAACAAGGGCGGCTGGGGTTCAATCCTCGGTCCCGGCACAGATTTATCTTATTACCAAACCCTTCCTTCACCTCTGACAAGACATCTTGTGAAATGTGTGGAATGCCAGGCCTCCACCATGGTTTAGATTTCACGTTAAACTGTAGGTCCTCCATTTCATCTCACAATCATCCTGCCATTGCACATTAGCGTAAGTGCGTATAACCCGAACGGGTAGTAAGACGCGGTGCTAATAATAATAATAATAAACAAGGTTTTTATCCTCATTGTAGGGCGCGTGGTTCAAATACCAAAATAATTTAGTCTAATTTACAGATGATGGGGAGATCGGGGTTCGAATTCCAGCTGGGTGTGCTAATCCTGTTGATTTTTCCTAAATGTTTTCCCAACCTCCCTTCACGTAAATTCGGATAAATTTCCTCCCTGACTCATCCCCATCCATTAGTGTAATTTTTATATTCAAAACTTTCAAGTGTATTGAAATGTTTTGGGTTTTTTTTTCCTTGAATATATTAAAAATTTTAGGAGCCGGATCTTCTGTATTTGCATTTAAACATTACTGTTGAATATCTCCGCAGCAATTAACGGCCCACGTGCTGATAAGGTACAGATGGCAGGACCTGAGACTGGACTTCAGCCGCCTGGCGCCCAACGCAGGGCATATCGTCAGCGAGGGGTTCCTCAGGAACAGCATATGGACTCCGCACGTCTACCTCGTCAACGAGCAGGACTCTCTAGTCATGGGCACGGACCAGAAGGACGTGCTAGTAGCCGTGGAGCCAGATGGCATGGTCAGCATGTCCGCAAGGTGACTCGCATCCTCTTTCAGGATATAATCTTTAAGGTTATTTTGACTATGATTGGTGATATTTTTCATCATGTACTGTACGCATCTAGAATTCAGTTTGGCGGGGGTGGGTCGTCCCAAAACACTTGAAAGTAACTTTAAGGCGCGGGAACAGTTGATCAGAAATTCATAAACGTCAGAAACCAAGGGGGCTAATAAAGTTACTGTGTGGAGCTGTCTAGAAGTATTAAAACAAACAGGGTAGAATGAAATCACAAATGATAATAATATTCATGTTGTGATTACCCCTTACTAAATTACATAATTCGATAAACAAAGATACCTTCTACACTTCCATACCAGTTATCTTCCGTATCCCGGGCCTTTAGCTCTTATATTTATATAATATATATATTGATTCATTGATAAGGGGGCTGTCTAGGTAGCATAGATATTAATTACCAATCAATAGGGCCACATAAAATAGTTTTGTGCTCATTCCAGTTAACTTCAAACCCGTGTACTGTTAAATGTGTTGTAAATATCTAACCTAAGCGCAACATCTGATTGACAATTAATGTCTCAGATACCTAGGCAGCCACCTTAACAATGCATCAATATATTATCTAGAATCATATTTTGGCGGCACAAAGGGGTGCGAAGGGGAGGTGGGAAGGAGGTTGGATGAAGGGATGAAGGAAGTAGAAAACTCACTCACACCTTTAAAAATGTTGGTATATTTTCCTTCGTGTCTTACTATCCATTCCGGCTCCACGTTTTACACCAAGAGTTTATATTCTGAAAATTGAAAAATGACACCTGAACACGGAAATCGAACCCAGGACCTTTGGCTTGGCGATTTCCATGTTTATGTGTCATTTTTCAATTTTCAGAATATATCTAGATGCGGTTAAATCCGTACCAAAGCAAATATAATAGACTTGGCTATTTGATTCTTAACTAATGATTTATAGATAAGGAAGGAAGATTTTAAAGGAAATATAGCTATATATTCGAGGAGGGAGAGTGGGAAAACCATTTAGGAAAAGAATACTCTCTGTACAACCGGTTGGGATTTGACCTCCATTCACCGGCAAACCAGACTAGATGAGCTTGACACGTAGTTCACGTGTCCACCCGTGCAGAAAATCAAGAATGATCCGTGATGTCACAAACCTCAAACGACTGCTATGACTTGAGACATAAAGAATTGCTGACATTATCAATAGATAATATGATTCTAATGTTTCGATTTTAGTATTTTTTACCTTCAGTTTGATGTCTTGAAAAAGTGCATTTTAATTGAGTGTAATATTAGCAGACATTTCGGTAGGAAACAGGAGAGGTGACCCTTGACTACCTTGAATACGTGGCTCAAGACGTGTGAACAATTAATCTAATTATTATGTTTTTTTATCATTTTCAGAATGAAAGTAAAACTTTCTTGCCTCATGGACTTGCAGAAGTTCCCCTTTGACGAGCAGGAGTGTCCAATGGTCCTGGAAAGTTGTAAGATTTACTTTATTCACTAAAATATATATTTGTTTTAAATGGAACTACTGACGTATTCTAGTTTCATTATTTTATATCGAATATATCAAATAAAAAAAACCGTATGAAACCTTATCTGAGCGGGTAATAATTTGCGGCATGGCCGCTAAACGTATTGTTGATGAACTTTGGCTAATGGAAGATTTATTGGCCAAGGGAGTTTTCAGGCAGCTTCTTTTTGGGGTTCTATTTATGCAGGTATAATTTAATTGTAAGATTCGATATCGTATCTTAAATTTATTTTCATTTATATAGTTTAAATTACAATATCTATATGTTTTAACACAGGGTTCCTAATATTATATTTATAATATTGCTCCTATATTTACCTACATAAAGATGCAATAAAAATCTCCTAACACAACAATGAACATGATCAAAATCTGTAAGAAAATGGTTTGATAATCATTCAAATAGTTCATAGTTTTTTATGTGATATTTATCAACATCTAGGATAAAATAGTTAATGTCTTTCTTACTAACATTCTTTGGCACAAATTCGTCGATCATCATACTCCTTTTTATTATTTATTATTTTTTTAAGAATTTGGGGGCCTTGCTTCTGCGCACACTACTCATGAATATAAATCCCCCCCTTGACTTGCCGTGGCTTTGGACGTTGTGTGTATTTTTTGGGTGGACTATCACATTTAATATTATTGATAAAAATAACTCAAAACAGAAAGATTATGAATTTAAACCATACAAAAAAAATTGAATCAATTTTAACAAATTAATAATAAATGTATAGTAGATATTTTGTTTGCGTCCTGCTATGTTTGCTCTACCACACAGACTGGCTCGCGAGTCATGAAGGATGGGCTCACACTGCTTTAGATGATCTGGTACAAGCTAATAATACTAGTCTATTATTAAAATAAGAAATAGTACTCAAATATAATAAAATAGTTAGTTTGTGTTCAAATTAGGTCGAACGGCTAAATAATTTTAAGAACTATAAATGGAAAATACAATTTTGGAAAAATGCACATACAGATCAGCTTACAAAGATAATTATTTTTTATAAAAAATGAGAACTTAGTTGATGATTGTGTCTGTGTGTCTCTCTTGCCAAATATATTTTAAACTAATCACAGACACTCACTAATCACACACACAGACATCCACAAGTTAAACATTTTTGAAGATTATTCAGTTTACCGTAGAAATTTAAAAGTTGAGATATTTTTTAAAAATAACTTAGCACCACGTCTTACTACCCTTTCGGGCTATACACTTATGTGCTAATTACGCTAATGGGTTAGGAATTGGGAAGGTTGAATTTAGAGGAAGTGAAACCGAATTTGTGTGGATGGAGAGGGGAAAACCATCTAAGAAAAACCCCTCTCAGTTCACCCGAGTGATATTCTAACCTCGATCTCCCCGTCCTCGGCAGTCTAGTTCAACACAAAACTTGCGTGTTAGCTAACTACACCACCGAGGGAGTTGATATTTTGGTAATATTTGATGTTAAGAAGTAAAATTAACTTTGTTTTTAGCTCCACGTTTTGCTACCCGTTTGTATTATACGCTTACGTACTAATTAAATGAGTTAGGTATGAGTAAGGTTGCATTTAGAAGAAGTGTACCCACATTTGCGTGGATAAAGTGGGGAAACTATTTAAGAAAACCACCCTCAGCACACCCTACTAGGATTGAACCACGATCTTCCCGTCATCTGCAGTCTAGTCTACTGCGACAGTAGTGCCTTAGACCATGCAACCACTGAAGCGGGTTAAAATTACTTGTTTGGTTAAACACGTATCAATTATATTAGTTATATTCATAGTAATTTAGCAAGGAGAATTATAATAATACTTATCAATTAATTTACTTTGTTTGGCGGAACAAACTTAAAAATAACTAACTGAAACTTGATTATAAGATTTTAAGATATAATAAAAGGGACTTTAGAGTTTAACTTTTTGTTTAGATTATATATAATCTTGGCATAGACTTACGCATTTTATTCCTTTAGGACACTATTTTTAAAGAATTGTTTTGTTTATTATAGAATACATTTAAGGATGCATTAAGGCTCAAAAGTCAAACAAGTAAGGTTTAAATTTCTGTTCAATATTAATTTAATTATGAACTTATCAGGAGTTTTACTAATTAACTTTTTTTAGAAGCCAAACCTTTATTTTGTCTAATAATAGTAATCTTAGAAAGTATGATAAGCACTTGAGGTTAACTTCCTCACATTGGTATATATTTTTGTTCTCATGATTTCTGATTTGGTTTGCATTCATTTTTAGTTGATTTTTAAAATTTCTACTAGGTGTTGTTCTGTCTTACGACAGGTTCATACTCGGTCAGTGAACATAGACCACCAATGTGCCCCATCCTATACCTCTTCCTTCAGCTCCCAGAATCTCCTTATTTCCTTCAAGTCATCAAATATTTGAATCCTCCTTCTTCTTAAGCTACTCTTTCCCTCAACCTTACCTTCTATGACGACGTGCAGAAGACCGTACATTTTAAGGATGTGTTCGATCCAGTTTTCTTGGTATGAAATAATCACATCCAAAATGGTTCTCTTCTCACCAACACATTTTTAGAACTTAGTTCATCTGCCATCCTCTCTGTCCCCCTGATCTTCTCAAGTCTACTCCAACACCATATTTCAAAGCTCTCCAAGTCTTTCATTTCCATTTTCTTGAGAGTACAAGCTTCTGCTCCATACAGTGCGATGGTCCAAATGTAGCATTTAATCAGTTTCCTCCTCATTTCCAAACTTAATTTGCTGAGCAGCAGTAATATCTTTTTGTTGAAAGCTTCTTTGGCTATGGCGAGCCTCGACCTAATTTTCTTGGTGCAGTAGGCATCCTTTGTCAGCATACTTCCCGGGTACTTGAATTGATTTATGCTCTCTAATTCCTGGTTTCCAATCTTGACTCTCAGCAGCTCTTCATTTTTTGAAATCCTCATCACTTTTTAATTCTCAATGTTGATCTCCATGTCATATCGTCTCCCTGTCTCCATCAGCTGCTCCAGCAAGCTCTTATTAATTTCTTGCTCTTGGCTGTTATAATGTGAATTTATATTCAGTTAAGAGGTAAACTAATTAAATGGGGTTTGGTTGTTAGGCTTGTTTTATTTAGTTTGAAACCACAAGTGAGCATCATTATAGTCAAATACAAAATTCACTTTTTTTTTTTATTCTTAAATATCCGTGATGATCCGAGGATTCTATGAAGCCGACCGTTGATGTTTATTGTTTCTAACCAGGGACGTACAACTCCAGCCAGCTCCTGTTGAGCTGGGACAAGGATACTCCTGTGACAGTTAATAAAGACCTCCACCTGCCCGAGTACAAGCTGACTAACATGTGGTCCAACTACAGCATCACGTCGTACTCCGTCATGGGAGAGATCAACACCATCATCGTGCCCACCCAGCCTTACTACGGCAGATTCGGTAACATCTCAACCATTCCCTTAAACGTTAAGGCTCTTCTCTGGTCGGATTCCGGTAGGAAGGAACCTTAGGAAAATAACAAATTTTTTGCAGTCAATAATGAAAACATTTTAGATTTTACTTTATTATTAATATTATTTCATAGGTTTTGATACTTTCTATGAAAAAATTACAGCTTCAGCTCACCTAACTTTACATGACTACATTAAGATTATTTTAGAAGCTTTTATAGCAGTCAAAAAAAAAGTTCATTTTTATTTACATCGCACTGTGCATGCTCCTAAGACTTTCATCTTTAAGTAAAGTAGCGGGAATGGGGGTTCAAACTAAAGAAGCAGTTTCAGGAACACCATTACGAGTTCTGGAAGGATCTGCTGATGGATTTTCCGGACATGGAAAACGATTATGACAGTATGTGCAAAAAAAATAAGGTATGGGAATCATTGAAAAATAAAGGGGTAGAAGATGGCATGGTGGAGAGAGTGAGAGAAATGTTTGAAGGAAGTGTAAGCTGTTTTTAAGTGGAAGGGAAGAGAACACAATAGTTTGAGTTGAGGAATGGCTTGAAACAAGGAAGCGCACTCTCACCATTGTTATTAGTAGTAGCAAATGGTTGTAATGATGAGATAGGTGGTAGGATTAGTAGAGGAATGAAACAAGAAAGCAATGATGTTTGCATATGACTTGATGATGTAAGGAAACGAGGAACTATGAGTGGAGGAACAGTTGGATGCATGGAATGGGGTGGTAGGACAATATGAAATTAATAATGCACAAAAGAGTGAATTAGTGACAACACGAAAGTAAAATAAACACATGAGGGGAGTAACATTAGAAGGTGAACAAATGAAGAAAGTGGTAAGTTTCAAGTACCTGGGAAGTGTGGTAGAGGAAAAGGAGGAAACGAGCGGAAAATTGGGAAAATAAGGAGACACGCAGAGGCCTTTTAGAAAAGCATTATAACTCTGGAGTAGAGATGTGCTGCAGAAGTCCAAAGGAGTGATGGATAGAGCATATTTTGTTTCAATATTGCAGCATGCATCAGAAACCTGGGTAGTGAATTAAAGGAATAAGAACAAGATACAGTCATGCGAGATGAAATTTCTGAGGAGTAGGCTAGGAGTGACATGGATGGATAGGATGAGAAATGAAAGGGTGAGAGAGAAAGTGAGTTAAGGTGAAACCCCTGCAGAATAAGGTAGGGAAGGAGAGAGTGGCATGGTATGGACATGTGAAGAGGATGGAAAAGTGGAGGATTTCAAGGAGGATGCTCAAAATGGAGGGACAGGCAGGAGGCTAAGAGGAAGACCCAGGGATAGGTGGCTGAAAGGAGTGCGGAGAATTGTGGATAGGAGTTGATTGGGCCGGCATGGTGGAGGAAGAAAAGTTATGGGAGGACTATAGTAAATGGAGAGGTTTATATTCGAGACAGACCCTAATAATGGCAGGAAACTGTGTATGATGATAATGATGATTATGTATCCATATAGCCTAGTCCTCAAGTCTAAATTAGTTTTAATTTGTGTACACACTCCATATCCTTAATCACACAATGTCGTGTAACCAAATGGGGAAGTATAAAACTTTGTCCTCTTCGATTAAGTGAGAATAATGCTTTGAGGTGATTCTACTCGTATAAATATAATTGTTTATCGCCTCATCCTACTATTTGTTCAGGTTATGAACATGCTAATATGTCAGGGATTAGGAAGGTTGAATTTAGAGAAAATGTACGAGTTTGCGGGGAGAGATAGTGGAAAAGCATTTATAAAAAAACCCAACCAAAGTACATTCGATAGACCCGCCTCGGTGGCGTAATTGGCTAACGCGCGTGTCGTGTTGAGCTCGACTGCTGAGGACGTGGAGATCGAGGTTCGAATCTCAGTCGGGTGAACTGGGGGTGGTTTTTCCTAAATGGTTTTCAACTCTCCCTCCACGCAAATGCGGGTTCACTTCCTCTAATTCAACCTTTCCAATTCCTAATCCATTAGAGTAATTAGTACTTAAAGCGTATAACCCGAACGGGTAGTAAGACACGGTGCTAAATAATACACTCGACAGAGATCCAAACTCTGACCCCCCTCGTCATTGTCAGCCAAATATATTGCGAGAGTGATGCCTTAGACCAGAAGTTCCCAAACTTTCTCGACTTGAAAACCTCTTTCACAAACATCAGAGTTGCATGAACCCCCTGATAAATATCCACAGCCACAAACTTAATTTTACACCTAATTTTTATGAAATTTATTTATTAATTGTAATAAAATTGTGTAATATCTTTAAATTAACCTACTATAGCTCCGGTTGGTACTTTGGAATACCACACCGAATATAATGGAATAATGTTGAAAATACTTGATTACAAATTCAAATAATTATACATTTATTTAAAAACTTAAAACTGAAATTAAATAAGCAAAGTACTGTAGTAACATTTTCGTATGTTTACTGTCACAAATGATCACAATTCACATGTTTTTTAAAAGTGGTGCTGGAAATTTCTACTTTTACACAACTGAAATAGATTCCTTTAATCACAAAATTCCATGCCAATCTAAGTTTCAAAATTGTTTACTAGTTTTAACAGTTACTCGCCTCTTCACGTGACTTAGTGAGAAGGGTGCACGCTTTCTTTGGATGGAACAGAGCTTTAAAGTCAGAAACCACAGACGATTAATAAAGTTCCAAGTCACTTTCAGTACTGAGTCCGTTTCTGTATTTATTTTTTTAAATAGGCATATGAAGAAAAATATTTCTCACACAAATACGTAGAATAAAATGGTACCAAACCTGTAATAGCTTTATTCGCTAACACTGGAAACTCCTTCAAACTTAATCAGAAACCAATTAATGACCAATATTTACAGTTTTTCTTTAATTCATAATTAGTGGAAATTTCAAGGAGCTGCTCTTTTCCACTTACGCTTAATGTGAAGGTTCCAAAACTGCTGTCTCTTACAGAGGATTGTGAATCCAATTGTTATTATTGTACATTTTCTTTCAAAGAAAGCTGATTTTTTACCATAAAGTCGTGAAGGGTATCAAAGCACTCAGTTTGATTGCTAATTAAACATGTTTCCCAATTATTATTTTATGAACTATTCAATACGATCTTGCACAGTAAAAACGTTAATATTTGACCCCTGAAGAGATAGGTTTAAGCTGTTCGTTTTTGAGAAAATGTTTGCCAAATAGACCAAAGCCTGGAGCCACATTTAACCTTGCATGCACTTTACTTTGTGAAATGGATGGTTAGTAAGAAAAACGAAAGCTTAGTATTTAAGTTCAAACAATCTTGTAAGAGTTCTACCTCGAGATAATTACCTGACTTCAGTGTGTGACAATAAACGGTTGTTAATGTTTCCCATTTTCTCACAAAGTGTTAAAAAAAATCCGCCATTACAGAAATATTTTAGTGAACCCCTTGGAAGATTTTGCGAACACAAGTTTGGGAACTGCTGCCTTAGACCAATCATCCACCGAAGCGAGTACATAATCCCCTTAAACATTTTTATTGTATTTGTTGGTTAGTGTTTCCAGTTAAGATAACAATAAACTAAATATATCCAAGCTTTCTTTGAAATGTTATTTAAAGTAGATAAATTAAAATATAAATTTAGAAAACGGTGACCATTTCCTTGAATATCATTGATGCTTTGATTTGGAATTACAAATTAATGTTCATTTATCTGTGTGTGATTCGTCATTGGTTAACAACGTCCTTTGTAATATAAAGTTGACCCAACTTACATGAAGGGTTACGTAGACTACTATGGATAGGGACACTGTGGACAGAGTAATATGTTACTGTCAAGGCCGGAGCCATACCCCACATACCCCAATTGCCGTAGACTATAAAGAATTATAAATTTTTAAAACCTCTAGAAGTTCTATGAAGTGTTTTTTATGGCAACATAACCCCCTAACTGCTGGAGGCTAGGACAAATTCTAAGTATCAAACACTTATAGAAGCTCTCTAAAGTGTTTTTTATGGTAACATACATAGCCCCCTAACTGCTGGAGTCTAGGACCAATTCTAAATATTAAACACCTCTAGAAGCTCTCTGAAGTGCTTTTTACGGTAACACAGCCCCCTAATTTGTACTTGTTCCTTAATTTTGATATAGTTTGAACCATAAATAAAGCCACATATACTTTGTTCATAAAATTTCGTGGAGAGGAGGGTGGAGGTTGAACCCCAAAACCCCCATTTGACTATGACCTTGGTTACTGTGTAATAATTCTCTTATGGACTAAGCCTCTTACAGATATGGAGTTTGTAGACAAGGCTTGAAACTCTTACTAAAAACATTTTGTCAAACTTTATCTCATACATTTTTTAGAAACATTTAAAAAAGACAGAATTTTAAGATAATGAAAACATTTTCACTGAGAGATAATGAAAAACCATTTAGAAAAAAAAACCACCATTAGAACACTCAGCTTTAATTCAAACCTCGATCTTTCTGTGGTGTCAACGACCCACAAGCCGCCACTACCAAGTACTACTTTGGCTACAGTACCTCATAAAGTAGATAGTTTTAAGGTGATATAATCACAAGGTTATTCTCTCAGTATGGAGCAAGATAAAACCAGCCTTGTTATCACTTTACTAAGACAGTCTGTACTATAAATTAATATAATTGTTATTTCTTTGTTCTTTCCACTAGTTGGCAACTATAGCTCCTTGGAAGTGAGGTTCCACATGGCCAGGGAAATTGGACATTACATCATGGATTATTTTGTCCCTAGTATTCTATTGGTTGTCGTGTCATGGGTGTCATTCTGGCTAGATCCCAACGCTGTCCCTGGACGAACCACCTTGGGTAAGAAATACATCTGGTGTCCTTCTGGATGGACCTCAACGTTGACCCTGGTTGAGGCCACTATGAAACCATATTTATATATTGAATTATAGTTAACTAGGCCTACATCTTTTCAATAACCTAAAACTGTGGTTCTATCCTAGTCAGGTGTACCGAGGGCACTTTTTCCTAAATAGTTTTCCAAGTTTCTCCACACAAACATATGTACACTTCCTCTAAATGCAACCTTCCTCATCTAAAAGTAATCAGCATAATTAATACATGAGCGTGTATCCCAAAAGGGTAGTAAGATGCAACGGGAAAAAAAGCGGGGTTTGTAGTGTAACATTTCTGGATAATTATAATCTATAAAACATAACTAGTACTCTAATAGAGCATTTTTTACATTGCATAAAACATCCAACTTTATTTCTATGGAATTATTCCTAGGTAAATAAATAAATAAGTATTCAGGAGCTATAAGAGAAGTATTTATCACATCCACTGCTAGTCACACAGCATCCAGCTTGAAGTAGATTAAATAGAATTCATTCGCCACAGGAGTGATGGTAACCAACAGCTAGCAGAAGATGTAAAATGGTCGAAAGAAAATTATAATTAAAAAAAGTTGTTTGTGGTGAAAGTTTTGACTGCCTAAAGTGACAACAACTCAACATAATTATGTTCTTGGAGAGAATATGGTTTGGCGAATGGATACATGAGAGTAGATTTAGTAGCTTTTATTAGCTGTCAGCACCACTCTTATGGCCAATTGACTATATCTAGTTAGGAGGTCAAGGTTTGTGCATAATAATTAAGGCGTCAAGCTTATCAAATCTGGTTTACCAATAGTGAGGAGGTTAAGCTTCAAATACTGCCAGAGTTTACTGATGGTGGTTTTTCCTAAATATTTCTACACGCTGCCTCTACACAAATGTGGGTACATTTCTTCTAAGATTATACCTTCTCCAGTTCTAACCCATTAGTGTAAATATGTGGATATTAAGATGCAGTTAAACAAATTTACAAATAGTCATACTAATAACTTAGTTTGTGACTTTTCACATATGTAACACAATACATTTCAGGAACCAGTACTATGCTGACATTCATCACACTGACTCGTAACACAGGCAGTGCTCTACCCAAAGTGTCCTACATCAAGGCTACAGAGATCTGGTTCATTGTCTGTACAGCTTTCATCTTTGGCTCACTTGTCGAGTTTGCTTTCGTCAACACCATCTGGAGAAGGAGGTACTTTGACTGAGATGTATACAAAAGTAGTCTGGTTAGGACTAGACCTATGGACGTGAGCACCCAGATGCACTAACTTAATTCTCTCAAGGCCTGAACTATTAAAGGTCCATATTGAATTTGTTCCAATAATTGCACTTGGTGAAGGGTTTTCATTTATTATTGCCCTGTTAAGATGGCATATTGCAAAAATAGGGCACTAAGTGCTGTTTTCATATGGCATTGTGGGAATCTTTCTCTAACAAAACAAATAGTCAGACATGACTGGGTAAAGATGTTTTTAAACTATGTTATGTGTATATTATATGAAATTAAAATTTGGACTGATTAATGCTGTTCACAAATATTAATTAAATGTGCTTTAAAAATTGCTAATTTCAATGTATTATTGTGTAGACACAGCCTTGTTCAGTTTAAGCATTTTTGTGTAAGCACAGCGCTGTTCCTTTAAAAACTTGCCCCTCAGCAGCATAAAAGTCGACCCCGGAGACTGTAATTTTAATAGCTATAAGTAGCCAACAATCTGACCCATCCATCACAGAATCCACCCTAAACTATGAGTGATATATGAGCTTGGGCACAGGACAAACTTGGACACCTTAATGATAGAGCTAAATTTTCATGTCCATGGACTATTTCATCAAGCTTTAACCCATAAGAAAATTCTTGTAACTTATAAGAAATTAGAAAATTATGTTTCTTAAAGTTACAAGTAAACTCTTTTAGCTAAAAAACGAAATTGTTACAGTTTAAAAGTGTTTTTAGAAGTTTATAGTTTGATTTCATATAGCTATATGTAGTTTACAAGTACTTGTAAATCAAGGAGTATTTTCTACAAGTTTCAGCACATAAGTAAAATACTTTACAAGTGCTATTTTAATGGTTTATTTTCACAAAATTAGTCCAGAAGAATACTTTAAATTAACAAACAATCTGTGTACAAATTTTAAGTAGTACCTAACATCATATGTGTTAAATTCATATACTTATGAAGTTAAAAAATGAGTTGATTGAAAAATTGAGAAAAATTAAAAAAATAGGCTATTATTGAAGTGTGTAAATGAGAGGAAAAGAACGAAAGCAATTAAAAGAGGAAGAATGGTGGAAAGATAGAGGAAGATGAAGGCATTTTACTAAGCTGAGACGGCCACTAACTGTAAACATTAATTTAATTTAACTTAGCACTGTGTCTTATTACCTATTTGGGCTATATTCTTAAGTACTAATTAAGCTAATGGGTTAGGAATTGGAGAGGTTGAATTTATAGGAAATGAACCCGCATTTATGTGGAGGGAGAGTGGAAAACCATTAAGGAAAAACCACCCCAGTTCACCAGAACGAGATTCGAACCTCGATCTCCCCATCCTCAGCAGTCTAGCTAAACACGAAACTAGCACGTTAGCTAACTAAGCCACCGAGGTGATTTTGACTGGAAACAGTTGACGATGATGATGATGACTTGTAAATTATATCAATGTGCTATGTGTGTTACAGGAAGAATGTGGAGCTGAAGAAAGTGAACAGCAAGTACATCCTCAAGTCCACGTTGACACCACAGCTTGCGAGGAAGAACATGGGAGGAAGACAGAGCCCCAATGGTAACAGCCTTGACCGCTGCCAGTCCTGGCCCACTGTCGAGAAGGACAACAGCGGGGAGCTCTTCTACCTGGGCAATAACCATGTGAGTCATTGGCGAGAAAACATACCTCATGTCCACTTGGGTTGAAATAATTTTGTCAAAGGCATTATGATTACTCGCCTTAAAGTGAGGTGAGATTTAAGAAGGGGTGCTCACATCAGAGAGCACGTGGTGTTCAAATCCTGATCGGATGTTGGGGCGGTTTTTTTACTAAGGAGTTGATTGCTCTCTTTCTCCACGCTAATGAGGATACAGTTAATCTAAATTTTATCTTTCTTCCTTACTATTAGTGTAATTAAACTTGGATAGCCCAAATGAGTAGTAAGATGTGGTTCAAAAAAATACCGAGAAGAGGAAAAAGGAATACCAACCGATTAGTCTTGCACAAAATGTAATGTTTTAATTACTCATATGGAATCAACCATCAGATCACAAAAGCCATGATAGAATAGTAATCCCTTGTCTCCTTTATTCCGGTTTAATAAATTAATATTATGGACTTGAACGTATACCAAGTTAATTCCAATTTTTCTTTTTATCCCTACATTTTTTAAGTTTAGCTTTTACTTCGTTTCACATTCTTAAAAGTGACCTTTGCATATTCCTATAGTTTAATTTTACAGAGACTTCTTTTAACTTATTTACAGGCTAAGATTTTTTTTGTTTAACACTGCACCTGTTCGGAATATACACACATGCAATAATTACATTTGTGTTTTAAGTAGGGCCTATGGGTAAGGTTGACTTTAAAAGAAATGTATTCAAACTTTCTTGGACTCGGGGTGAAAAACCACCCTCAGTACACCCGACCAAGACTCAAGCCCCTATATCCCTGTCATTGGCAGTCTAGTATATTGTGAGAGTGAGTCCTTAGACCATGCAGCCGCTGAAGTGGGTAGGCTAAGTTAGTTTGTAAGATTTATACTTAATAATGTGTTTAGAAAATGCACACAAAATGACTTATTAAAAAACCCAAATTATATGTAGCATGGCATATCCTCACTAGGTGTATTACTTTATCTTAGGGTAGCAGCAACACACTCACGGTAAATTCCACCGACTCCATCATAACCAACCCCTCCGCAGAGAACAACAGCAGTGCCGACTACACCAGTGTCGTCATACAAGTCCCAGGTGGGAAGGACACTGCAGGTAATGTAACACCAGCGTCGGGCGGCTTCACCACTATGACTCCGCAGGATATCGCTAAGTGGATCGACAGACGCAGTAGACTCCTTTTTCCAATTGCCTTCATTATCTTCAACATCTTGTATTGGGGCTTTGTGTGGATATAAAACCAGTCACACAGCTACTGAAGAGATCCGAGGGTTATTTATTTCCCCTTACCCGCAAACCCAGCAAAGGAAATTAAACTAAGACTACATTTAATTAAAACTAAAATTCATCTTTTCAAGTCATTAAGTGAAATATAAGAATATTCCATACTGTGATAAATTTTCATATTAGTAATATTATCAATGAATATTGTATGCTACATTTATTGTAAGCGATCTGCAAGGTTGTTAGAATAGAAGGTTGCCTTGATCAGCCATTTCCGTGGAGCAGGTTGAGCCGGGTGCTGGGCATCACAGATTGACCGCCCGACTACCTCCCCAGCCATACAACTCAATGTTACATTGCCGATAACTTGACTTGATTTTAATTTAATTTAAAAGCACTTAACTATCAGGGCACTTATATATATCTGTATCTACTGCATAATATATATGACTACATTATATTAGAAGCAAATGTCTCAAGCTTATAGTGTATGCACACGTTATAATTAAGAAGTACAATGAAGTTCGAAATGTTTAATATAAAATATTTTATTTAAGCAAAAAATCACAGTTAACAAAATTAAATAACCTCTTTCCTTAGCTGTGTCAGTTCAAACTATTCTTATCACCTCTTATAGGTTGGAGATGAATAAAGTAGAGTTTAGAGAAAATATATGAGTATTTGTGTGGAGAGGTGGTTGGAAATAATTGTCAGTATGCTTTGCGTTAAAACCCCAACCACCCGATCCTCAATCAAACAGCTTAGATGAAACAGAAGCTTTTGTCCGTGTTATAACATATTACTGACGTGAAAAAAAAAAAAAGGAGTTTTGCATTTTTAAATATTTATCAAACTATCACACATTATTAAAAATAAACCTAATAATTATATTATTCTAAAAATAATTGTTAGTTAATATTTATATTTAGGTTTTTAACTTAAATTCGGGTTGTTCGTCTAAAAGCGCAAGAAAAAGTGTCATCATTTATTGTAATCGACTATAATATTGTTACTATTAATTATCCCAATAGAAATATTTGAAGCTGCAAAATGTCATGCCTGTTAACTTTGGACATTATTCCACTAATGATTTAGACATGTTTTATTGAAGTGTTTTTTGGGCACATGGGCTAAGTGACTTTGCCATAGACTAATTTTTAGATGACGGTAGGGTAAGTGTTTGAATTCCGTTCAGGTGTACCGAGTGTTTTTTTTTTGTTTTTTTTTCCTAAATGGTTTCCCACTTTTACTCCACAAAATTTTACCTTATTCATCCCTACCCTATTAGTGTAATTATTAATATGCCTACATATGCACAGAGCCTAATGAGCCCGTGCCAGATAGTTAAATTCAGTGAAAAACAACAACAAAATACTGGTGTTGATGTAATGTAGTGTAGTATATTATGTGATTGTAATTATTATATTATTAGTAAAATAATTTATAAATGTACTAACATGTTGCATCACTTCATTATCTAATGAGTTGGCTGAAATGTTTGAAAGTAGGTAATATAATCTATCACTTTCGCATATTTTCTATGTTTCTTCCGTAGTTTATCCGAGTTAAAATTACATTTATTTCCACCCCTACAAAGGTGTATCCATTTTTTAGAAATCATCGGATCTTTTGGAAAAGACTGACACATTATTGATTTTCCATCGGAGTTTATGTTTGTTTTTGGTGGTTATTATTATACACAGCACCTGTACAGCTTTTCCCCGGCATCTTTGTTAACCCTAACATATTGTTTATATTTATAAAAAAAGGTGTAAAAACAAAAATATTCAACTATTTATACTATTATTTACATTATTATATGTATATAAACAAAACATCGAAAACATTCTTCTTTTGAATCTCACTCGATTGGGGGAAAATCATTAAATACATTATAAATTAGGGGAACTCTTAACACTACCTGCTGGCATGTATAGGGACCGAGGCAACCTTGTATTCTAAGAACCTTGAGTGATATGAGTCATAGTCTTACAAAGTATTGTGTGGCAGCTGTACTAGACTATTTTCGTGACTCGTGAAGTCACAAATTACATGGTATGGACCGAGTCATTTAAGAAGATAACACTAAGGCCGACTCTGAGTCATCAGCGATTGTGATTCAATGATAGCTACAAGCTGATAAATTCACACGTCCATCATACACCCTGCTTTGAACTATGGGTGAAGAATGACCCTGAGCACGAGGTGATTCTTGGACAGCTCACTAGAAGAGTATTGGTGCGCTAAATCAAAGGTTTCGGGTTGTATTTCTGTGTCCAGGTACGGCTATATCCATAGTTCAAAGTTAACTTTAACCTCCTTAAAGGAAATGTGAATGGGGGATTTGGTCTTGGGCCCTTTCACCAAGATTATATACTAGATAGATGTCCTACCATATTACTAAAGACATGATTGAGTACTTTATATTTTTAATCAATACAATTTTCTTTAACACTTATTTAGTTAAAAACCTTAATTTGATTAGCAGGTTCTATCAATCTTGCTTTCATTAATATTTGAAGCTAGAAACGAGATAAAAGAAAAAACTTTATCTGTTCAGTGTTAGAACAAGCAAAAAAAAAAAATCATTCTATTTTTCTTTTACATAATTATATATTAAATTTCCATTGTTCTGTTCATGTTGGTTCAAACAGTTTTTGTTTCCATTCTATTTTATAATTAAATTATATGTGTGATTACAAATATATGTTTGTGGTTCATGACTCTGATGGTACACTAATGAACACTGTAAGACCATTTTGAATACACAGTAAGTGCACAAAAGTGGGGCATATATTTGAGACTGATGTGATAAGGATTAAATTAAAACATTAGGTTAATTTAATTTATATATTTACTGTTCATAGAAAGGAAAATTTCCAGTTCTTAAATAATCTGGTTGAAAACTTGTAAAAACACAAAGCTACACCATATTCTTAAGCCACAGACCATATTATTATCAAAATATCATTGAAAGGCCAAATACTGCATTTACAAATAAATATAATTTATTATACATATACATAAATATAAATCTTGTATGGTTTTATGTTGTACTTAAAAGCAAAATATATTAATTTACTTATGAGAGCTTCCATCTTGTTCTAAAAGTGTGTTTGAAATTTCTCAAAGATTCACTAGAAGCAATGTAAATAATTGACCTGTTTAGGCTGTATGTCAGGTAATGCAGATAGCGATAATATAGGTGGAAAATTGTTGATTTTATTTAGTTAAAGTGCCAAAATATATGTATACAAAATTATGAAAAAAAAATATTTTTTTAAATGTTTAGTTTACTTGAATGCACATTTTAATTGTGATAGTATTATGTCCAAGACAATGTATTTTAAAAACATGTTAAAATATGGATGTATAAATATTATAGTGTATGAATTTGTTTTGAAAACATTTTGTAACTCAAATAAAAAACAAAACAATGAATCATATAAGCTTAATACTTAGCTAAGCAGTTTTCAATAAAACATTTTGATTTCTATATTCTAAATTATCTTAACTGTATTGGTATTTATTAATAAGTTTGTAGAATTGCGGCGATAACATACTGTTACAAACACAAGTTTGATTTATAAACTTTATTTTGTAGCTTGTGTTACAAACTACTGCAGTGTGTTGTTTTTCTAACGTGAGCATTTGGATTTTTTTTTAATGTTTATAGGCATTGAACTACCAGCCTCCTTTTAATGTTTATTGACATTAAAGTTATGGTTGTGGTTTAAAGAAGAATAGATAGCCAGCACTCTTGCTTGGGTAGTACTGGAGTACCCACAAATTGATGAGACAACACACAAACAAAGACATATTTAAATTAAAGAAGGGGCAAACCTATTATTTTACAAATCTTAGAAATTACTTTTCATTTTACCTACAAATCTTGAATATGAATCTTATAAAAAATGGTAAGAGGTTCACTTTACTACATTAATTCTTGAATTGTTAAAGAAAATAGAAATGGTAATCAATTGTAAAAATTGCTTTTATTAAAATTAGCCCATAAAATTTATACAACCTGCTTCGGTGGTTGCATGGCTTAAAGGGCCTCACACTTACAATAGACTGGATTGCCAATGACAGGAAGATTGAGATTCTTAATAAGAATTTTGTTTTTAATTGCTCAACTATAGAAGAATAAGATGAAATATTTTCTCAAATGAGCACGTCTATAGTATAAAAAAATCTATCGAATGTGTAAAATTGTAATTTCAATATTTGAATTCAATCCATTTATTTGTGCAGGTATTTTAAATCCCAACTATATTGATTGCTAAAAGATTCAAGGGATTTAAAATCCCATCTTTAAAGTGAATATATAGGTGATAAATTGTAGGGTAATGATAACCATTTATTGTGCAGGTGAGAAGTGAGGTAGCGATTGTATGTATTCAAAAATGTATGTGTGTTATTTTGTATACCTAATATATTTTTATAAATTTGCCTAGTAATTTATAAAATGAGGGCTCAAGTAAAACACAATAGGTGGTTATGGTCTAGTTTACCCATTGTTTTGTACAAAAATGAAATCTAAAAAATAAAATTGATACTAATAAGCAGGGTCAAGAAGTTGATTACATTGCCTCTTTTTTTCTGTCAAGTCAATCACAATGATAGCTTGTATATAAACACAGTTTATAATATCCTTATACTGAAAACATTACTTTTATTGTGGATATTTTAATATTTGAAGGATTTTACGATTTATGGATTTTTGGGATTTTTTTCTTGTTTTTACACTTACTGTGCATATTTAATCATTCTTAGAATCATTACATAAAAATCATAACATGCTACAAGCAGGGGTATATTTATACATAGTCCTAGTAGGCACGTGCCTATGGCGGCAGATTTTAGGAATGGCAAATTTTGAATGACAAAAAATAATACATATATTTTTCTGGCAGTTAAAATAATTTTATGACTTCTTCGTGAGTGCGATTGTTGTGGCTTGATGTATCTGCGTACCAACTCGACAAAGTATCCCCTTAATTCACTGATAATTGTCTTAATTGATGCTCATTTATTGGATAAAAGGGATTTGTCTGGAATCAATGACCAGTTCGCTCAGCAGAAATCAAGGCGAAAGATACTATAGACTATTTTCTTATTGTGTATATGCAAATATTTTATCTGTAGTAACATGTTCTACAGTCTATTAATGCAAACTTTATATTTTTAAATTATAATATAATATTTGAATTGGTGTGTTGTGATAGCGTAAGAGTATTTATTTCAATTTTTTAAATATTTGTTTAGATTCTTGATACTTATAAAATCTCACTATAATAAATAATAAAATAATGTAAGCACTTTTTTTATCTGTCATTCCAGAGATAGCACTTGTGTATATAGTATATATGTGTTGGTGTATAGGGGATGTTAGGGGGGAAACGAGGATTTAGAAGATTAGAAACTAAGCTAGGAAAAGTGAGCGATAGAGTTTTGTAAATCCCTCCCAGCCCCCCTGACAACAGGTAGTTTTTCAATGCACAAATTCATTATTTCCATTTACTTGAAGCATTATTTTTCTCGTGTAGTTTATAAAACAGGAGGACTAGTAATAAGAGGACATAGAAGGAAAGGTGGAACTACAGGGTGAGGAAAGCAGTAAAGGAAACGAATAAAGCATTTAGGAGTTTTAAGAATAGGAATGAGGAAAGAAAGGAAGAATATAGGGAATATAGGGACAAGAAAAAGAGTGAAGTTAGTGGTACAGGAAACCTGGAAGGATTGGATGCAAAAATGGACAAAAATGCTGGAACAGGATGTGGAAGGAATTAAGAAGATATTATATAGCCAAGTAAGAAACAAAAGGTGAGAGAAAAGATAAGAAGTTAGAATGATGGATGAAGAAGGAAGAACGTTGAAGACAGGAGAGGAAGAAAAGGAACTATGGATGAGATATTTTAAGAAGATGTTCAACCCAGAAGAGGAAAGGGATGAGAGTTAAACAGAGGAGCAGGAAGTAATAGCAAAAGATGGGCAAAGAAGTCCAACATGGAAAAAGGATTAAACACATTAAAGAAGATGAAACAAGGAAAAGCGCCGGATGTGGATGAAATGACTGTGGGGATGATAAGAACCGCAGGTGAAGTAGTCACACAATGGTTATACAGGATGATGAGAGTGATTTGGAAGGAGAACACGGTACATTCAGACTGGAAAAAGGGAGTTACAGTAGCCCCGTGGTTTCTTTGGTGCTGACTGACAGCGCACAGCTGACGGCTTTGAAAAGTTACTAGATCAAATTATATATCCCTACGCCAAACCATATGATCTGCAAAAACATGTGCTTAGCAGCTGTCCCTTCTGACAGTCAAAATTTAGGTATGTATCTAAATGTTGATTGTCAGAAGTCAGCTGTGAGCTGTCAGTCAGCACCAAAGAAGCCATGGGGCTACTGTATAATAACTAGTTTAATAAAGGATATAGGAAGAGGTGTACACATTATAAGAGGATAGCGCTGATGTGCCACTATACAAAAATATATGAGATGATACTGGAAAAGAGAATAAGAAATTAAATGATAAAAGGTATGAATTTGGAAAAGACTTGGTAATGGTATTTATGGATGTGGAGAAGACATATGACAGCCTGGATAAAAAAGAAATTTGGAAATTAATGGAGGAGTCCAAAGTGGAAAGAGGAGCTGTAATGAGAGTGAAAAGCAGGATAATGAGAGCAAAAGTAGAAAGAGTGGTGGAAAGATAGAGTAAGATGGAGGCATTTTATTAAACTGACCCAACCACAGGATATAAACAGTTAATGATGATTATGTTGTCTGCACAATATTTTACTAAGGCATTTCTTTTATAATAATTGTTTAATTCAATGAAGTTAACAGTAATAAAATTAGTTTTTTCTGTTACAAAGCCATACAACAAAATTAAATAAATTCTTATTATTATTATTATTATTATTAGCACCGCATCTTACTACCCGTTCGGGTTATACGCACTTACTCTAATGTGTATTGGTAGGGTGATTGTGAGATGAAATGAAGGACCTACAGTTTAACGTGGAATCCGAACCACGGTGGAGGCCTGGCATTCCTCACATTCACAAGATGTCTTGTCAAAGGTGAAGGAAGGGTTTGGTAATCAGATAAATCTTTGCCGGGACCGAGGATTGAACCCCGGCCGCCAGCACAGAAGTCTAACACCTTACCCCTAGACCGCCAGGTCACCCAATTAAATAAAAATTTCAAGTGTTTCGATACCAATAAGGAAACATGATAATGCCGAAAAAATATTTTAACGATATAAAGTTAAGTAGAATCTGACACCTTAGCTCAGTCTGTAAAGTGTCTGTCTACTGAGCTAAGGGTCCTGGGTTCGATTGCCGGCATAGCTGAAAAGTTTATCACTAGTGAAATGTGAGTTTACACTTTCACAGTGATGAACTAACGACCGGGGGCTGAGTGTTGTGCCTGCCCTAATCATAAGTTAGATTATAAGGCATATGAAGCTATGACAGGCCTAGAAAGCCGGTAGTGGGAAAATATATGGCTTGAATAAAATTTGACCCAGGCAACAGGCTGGTAACAGTAATGGATGTAGAGTAGAAAGTTAAGTAGATCTAAAACATCAAAGTTAGTTGATGAAGGGTAGTATCTATATAAATAGATTATACAAATTTTGTTTTAAACCTAATATTCTTTGCCACACACAAAATTAACCAAGTAGAAATAAATTATTAATTTACGTACTATTTTACCAAAATGAAGGCCAAAGTAAACCACAATAGGCATGTTTTGGTCTGGTTTACCTATTGTTTTGTACAAAAATTCAATATAAGAAAATGGATATTAATTTTTAATAAAATTATTTGCATAGCAGTGTCACTATCAAAGTACTGGAACACAAATAGTGTTAATGATATTGATCTACTTATTGATCATTTAACAGAAACTTTCAAAATATTTCACCAAAAAAACAATGAAACACATAAAATATTCTACTACAGCCTTTTACCCAAAACAAGTGCTCTTACATTTTAGCTTCCTTGAAGCAGTGCGGGAAACCATCAGTGGTAGCTCATGGAATGTCACCAGGTGGGGCCCTGTCTCGACTAGGTTGTATATGTAATGTGTTGCCTCTTGTTCAGTATAATTCTCATTTGTGTAAAGTTATTACATATACATAATATATATTCACTCATTATGTTCTATTTTTAGTGGTGTATGTTGTTCAAGACATTCTTGGATTATGTTCCAAACAGATTCGGTCAGTAGTTGGAAAATGATGATGATGATGATGATGATGATGATGATGATGATGATGATGATGATGATGATGATGATGGCATTCATAGTAAGAATAAAAATGATCCCCAGTTGTTGTCAAAAATTAAGGGTTGTTAAGCTTTTAAGTGCTGAACAATCACTAGAGACATCAACATTTAATGATACGTGTTCTTACAAACTATTAATTGGCACTTTAAAAGGTCTACCAAAACATATTTAAACTTAATTATATTATTTTTAAATTCATAACACATGTGTTAAATAATAAATAATACAATATGTTTTTTCAAGAAATTGATAACTTGACCTTTTAAATGATTAATCCAAATGTGAATTAACAATAACAACAATCCAATAACTAAAAAAAGTTCCCTCAAATTGTAAAACTTATATTCCTCTAAAAAATTTTTTTGTAAAATATGTTTAAACAGGCTATTATAGTGATCATATTTCGACCAAAGGCCAATCTTTAAAAGTAGTTGAAATATAGTGAAAGAAAATACCATTTCAAAGCACACTTAATTACAGCTTTACAACCTTCTATATTTGGTTTGTTTTGCATGTACAAATCTCATCCATAGTTTTTCTATACACCAAACCATATCACTTAAATAAAGAGTTGATTTGTTACCATATTTAACAATAAATATATATTTTATTAAACCAACTTTTTATATCAAAATCCAATTTTTTATTTATTGAAATCCAATTACTTTATTTACCAAAATCACCCACGAGAGAATTTTGTTTCAAAGCTCAGCATTATATTAATTAGCGTTTAGTGCTTTACCCAAGTTGGACAATAATCCCGTAAGATCATAGCTTAAGTTACAATGGTTCACTCATAAATAAAGATGTCACAATCACTATTTTTAATTAATCATATTCTTAAATTTTAATCCAAATTATAATATTCTTTAAAATCTATAATTCCAATATTTTTCATGTATTTCTCGCATTAAAAACATTGAATTTATTTATATACTTTTGGAAAGCAAGAGAGCAGTTCAAGTATCGCCATGGCCAAGGACACTTTCAACAAGATGACTATCAAGTTGAGTTCGGAACTGAGGAAGAAATTGATGAAATGCACATTTGGAGAAGAAAGAACTTCGACACCCAGGAAGATGGGCTAGAGAAAACTCGAGAAGATCAGGTGGGCAGACAGGGGGACAAATGAAGTCTTAAGAAGAGTGGGCGAGGAGAGAAAACCATTTTGGATGTGATTCTTCGTTACAAAGCAAACTGGATGGAACACATCCTTAGGAGGAACCATCATCTGAAAGGTATCCCAGAAGGCAAGGTGTAAGAAAAGAGAAGCTTAGGAAGAAAGGGGATTCAAATATTGGTTGACATGAAGGAGAGGAAAAAATTATTGGAGCTGAAGGAGGAGGCAGAAGACAGAATGGACACATTGGCAGTCTAAGTTCATTGACAAAAGGAATGGACCTGTCGTGAGACAGAACACATAATAATAATTAGTAAAAATAAAAATCAAACAGAATAAAACAAAGACAAACCACTATAAATTATAAAAATAGTTAAAAAATCATAATAATGTTAATGAAAACTGTTCTGTTAAAATCAATGATTTTAACAACACTAAGAATTATTGTATTTGACATTTCTATTCATAATCATATTGCACATAAAGACTAAATTTCAACTTCACCTAGATTTTAATTTTAATTGTTTAGCCAAAGTATCTCATCACCTAGTGGCAAAGCAGGTGAGTTGAGAATGATTTAAGTTCACAAATAAGGGCAGGCCCAGACACAATTTGCCCAACTTCTATAGTGTGTGTGTAAAAATAACTATAATAAAAGTGGGGTTGGGTCAAAACCACTATTTTACAAATCCGAATTTTCAATTTACCTTTGAATCCCGAATCTTGAATCCAAATCTTGTACAAAATTATGAACATAAGAGCAAATATAAATAGAATAGAATAATTGAAAATCCAGCTCATAGCTTAATGTTAACTTTCTTTCATATCGTCCATTCATTATAACATTCATACATTCAGTTAAATGATGAATGACTGGCCTGGGGCCTGGTTGTTAAGTTCATCCTATAGATATAAATGGTTATAAGCCACCAATAGGCAGTATTAGAGCTATAAAACATATTTCGCATGAAAAATTAAAATTTTCTTCTTAAGGATTTGAGGGTCCCATCCATAAATATAAGAATTAGGAAACAAACTAAGCCATCCCTCCTCCCCCTTTTTGCAACACTCCACACATTGCGGCAGTTCACATGGTGCTTGATAAAGCAGTTATGTATGCATTACATAGCCTTACTACACCAACCAAGAAGAGTTAGCTGGACAATTAACTGAGCGATACAGCAGGCAGTTTGTAGAAGTAAGTCATCGCATCAAGTGCTGCCTTGGTGCTGATGTTATAGGCTGGCTCTACACACTCCTGCAAATTAAGTACAATGTTTAAACTCGTTATTAAAAACATTATTTATATAAAATAATACATGTTAAAGATAAATATTTGCGATTAAAAGGTTAGTCTTGTGTCTTTATCACATTCATAGTTAGTAAATTAATGAAACACACCCCTCACCAGTGTTGGGACGACTGATGCGCTTTCACAGACGACCTTGTAGCTGGATATTCTGTGACACACTTTGAAACACTCTAACCACTCACTTGAACACTTAATGTTTTCTGTAACCAACCTCTGGGCAAATTCCTTGGTGTTGCTCTGCATCCTCAGCCCGTTTATAGGCATGTTTTGCGCTCTATGCTGGCTGAACTACTCCAGCATAACCTGCTCCAGATTTTTGTGCATTGCACCCTTCAAATTTTTGGCCTTTACTATGTGGCCTTCCTTCTGCACTGCATTCAAAATTTCTTCTCTCATTTTTAGAATCGTGAAGTGTCAAATTCGGGATGCCATGCCGCCACGCAATCCCTGTCTTTGTAATCTTCTCATCCACTTACTGTATGATCTTGTACTTCTTCATGAGCGTCAAGAAGGTCCACTTTCCATTCATTTTGTCAAAATTATAATTTATTATTTATTTAAAAAAATAGTGTGGGCCGTAGAAAATCGTTCACAAAATCAAACCAAAAATGTAACAAGCCTGTTGTGTGATGTAGTGGCAGTCACGCGCAGGTAAACATTGTTTTGCTTAAGGAGGGGGTGGACAGAGTCAAGTGCTATTGGCTAGCACTGATGGGGGGGTGTCTATTTTTATACCTGACCCACCCCAGTTATTAGTAATACAGTGCTCACAAAGTTAATTGCAACACAGCGGCCTAAATAAGTTCAACAAATACATTTTTCGACCAATTTCCTTGAAATTTTCGACCTTTTTTCCCCAAAAAAGGGTCGTTACATCGAGAGGGACGCTATTTCCCTGGGGTCATAGAATCGAGAAAATATATGCTTTACTCACTCAGACAACCTCATGAGATCTTCACTGTCAACTCATCAGATTTCCAGAATGACGTGTCTAGATGATGAGGTATGTTAACAAGAGAATCATGCTGCTAGCACGTGTTCGCAACATGGCAATATACTTTTAATATGAAGATTTCCCCCCTTTATATCCATCAACTAGACCTATATAAAGCTGGTGCTCAGCTGACTTTGTTATTAATTCCGACACAACCACGAGAGGTCCTGGTCTGAACTTGGACATAGTTGCTTCAGGATGACCAATTATAAACTCTTTATATTTTGTTAAATACCTAAATATAAACAACCCATAATGGGTTTGGTTGTTTGAACACTTAAATTAATATATGATTAAAATCGTTCTGTGTAGGTGTCAGTAATTTCTCACTAGAAGATTTATTTTGGAAAGTAAAATTGTCTCATGGAACACTTAATGTTTCCTTTTGCCGCTTGGGCGCTAGTCTCTTTGTAATATTTAGACTTATTAGTAGGTTGACCCTTTTTGATTCTCTTTCTTGCTTGGAATATTTAGTTTAAATATAAATTTTATTGCACTTGAGGTTACCAATAATTGTTTAACTTTAAAATTTGATAATGTTTAAATTAAAGATAAATTTTGTAGACGTATTTTGTTTGAAGAAACTATAAAAGTAATTTATTTTTGTCGGTTTATAAGCTATAACTTTAACAATTACCGATTCGTTTAGTGAGAAATTACCAGTATTCTAATGTAATATTGCTTTGTTTTCTATAATAATGTGAATATTAACATGTTGAAATCTTCTCGATTACTTCAAAGTTAGTGGAAGTAATAGTCCCACAAAAGTTTGAGTTATGTCAGGAAGTCAAACCTTTATGTAATTTATTTTGATCAGAATTGATATTTGAATTTAAATTTAATCTTAAAATTTATTGATTTAGTCAGAATTAACAATGGTGATTCAGGTGCTTTGTTAACCGTGTAGTGGAGCTCTTTAAGCTCTTTAAGCTCTTTATTAATATAGTAATATGACTCTATAAGGAAAACCTCTTTTCGCTTTATGAGGCAATTGTATTATATTTGGAAGAAGGTACAGGAAAGGTGGATAGAAACATATAAAAGGGGGACAAACACAATATGGCCTTTACAATGAAAAGAAGAACACAGTTCACACTTTACACTGCTGCCAATGGACAAAGAGGTAATGGATGTCTCTTAAAGAAAATTGATCGTCACCGCCCAATCCCCCGACCTAGGTTTCATTCTATCGGAACTCATCAGGGAGGAGTGTGTAACGCGCAACGCAACTTCCTAAAAGAGAAAACCAAAAAACAAAAGAGGAGAAAAAAAAGGAAAATGGTAAAGAATAATAATAAATAATAGAACACATAGATAGGAACAAATAAAAGGTATAACAAAAAGGACAAAACAGGAAAAGGACATGGATGCGAATATATAATGATATGACTCTATAAGGAAAACCTCTTTTCGCTTTATGAGGCAATTGTATTATATTTGGAAGAAGGTACAGGAAAGGTGGAGTATGAAGTCACAAGAGTGATTCAGCCACTTTGTTAACCAAGTAAAGGAGCTCTTTAAGCTCTTTATTAATATATTAACGATTTTTGATTATTATTGGGTCTCTTTCAGACTAATTCGTATAAATAAATGTGTTATGATATAACTCTTTTGTTTCAAGCGTAGTCTTCTTCAAGGACTACTATTACTTTGAGATTGTGAAATATATCCTCAAATGCACGGCGCAAGCGAAGTCAATGCCATATTTATATGTTTTTCAACACTACTCAGTTTACCTTGCGATACCATGTATTATTTATTTACCTCTATTGTTTTACTTGAATAAATAATTCAATTTTTTCTTAAACTTGCAAATGTTCCTATTTTTGTTACATTAAATTCCTTAAAGATTCTGCCCACCCTCTTCTCAGCTATTGTGGCCTCTAGCGGTTAGAGTTGGTGAACGGTACAAACACAATATAATTTTTCCTAAGCATTAAACAACTAATAAAAATATTCAAACTTCAATTCGACTTCAAGTTTGCTTCAAATTAAAAAATGGACTTCGCACACCCCTATTCTCTAACCACAATCTACAGCAAACCTGGCCAGGCAAGCTTGATGTTTAGTCCACATGCCCACTGATGTGGGTGAAAGGAAGGGTGAGACATATACACACAACCAAAATTAAATGGTAAACAGTCATGTAGGTCTTACCCAAGTATTAACCTTTTAAGTTTTAACAATGGGCTAAATAAAGTGTGAGGTTTTTCTCCTAAAAATGTCCTTCCAAAAACTGTAATCGTATTACATGTGCAGCTTAACACTTTTTGCTGAAAAAAACCAACAAATTCCTACAGAGGTCTATTTTGTAACAATCTGTAACTTTTACTGTTGGTTATAAACTGACCCAGTTTCTATCGACCTTGAAGCTTCTGGTAGTGGCGAGTAGCGAAGTCTGTCTGACAAAGTTTAAATTAAAGAACAGTTATATTTTACTTCCACAGTATGTGGCGATATGGATGGAAATTAATGGAACTAAAGTTTTTAATAAGCTTTTCTAAATTATTAATTCAATCTTTACTAAATAATTAAATCTCTCTGTACCTTTTGTTTTTATGTATTTAATCTTACCTTAGTGGTTTTTATTTGTACTATGGGTTCCTTTTGCATATTTTTGTTTTCTAAGTATTGTAAATGTCAACAGTCTCAACTATAATACCATTGGTCCTTTTTCTTTTCTTGCGAACTTGTCCCTGATTGGTCTGACTTAAATCACCCTTTCCGGTTCAGGCAGATGACGCCTTTAACTCTTTCACTCGCTCTTTAGATTCTATTGACGGGAGACACTAAATTTTTGCTCTTCTTATTTACTTAATTGGTGGATTAATTCAAATTTAACATGTAGTCGTTTTCCTTTTTTTATTTTTGTTTTGGTATAATGAGGTAAAGTTTTCGTGTAGTTATCTTTCTGAGTATGCCTTTTTAGGTTTTCTTATTTTGTATTTTTTTTGGTAACAGTGATGTTACGCTAAATTTGTCGACCATGAGACCTGGTTTTCATGTTACTATTTTGTATCGGTCGGCATCCTATAGACCACGCGGTTTAAACTATAATCGCACAGGGGATTAGGTATGATGGTTAAAGACTATTCTCTTTATCTCTATTTATATTGTTTTGTTTCTCTGGTCTTCTACTAGAGACCCTTTTTATGATGTAACTCTTTTTTACAAATCGGTAAAGTTGTAAATTTAAATCTTTTCTCCCTTACTTTAAATTAATAGTAAAAAATGTATTTTATATTTATTTTTATTTTGTCTTGTAATAAATTCTAAAGTTTTTTTTTTGTAAATGGATTTTGATCTAAAGATCCCTGTGGGAAACCACGTGTTTTGTGTAATCCTCTAAACCTCCCCTTTTTTGCTAATTAGTAGTTTACTTACGCTCTTTTTCAGTCTTGGCGAAGGTGGGTAAGGAGGGCCCTTAAATATAAATTTTTCACTAAGCGCAATAAGTGCTTTTGGTTAGCTTTTTTAAAGAGGCAATTAGTACAAACTGTATTGGCAAACCAGCAGGAATCAACATACACATGCACATCTAGTAATAAACACAATAAAAGCTTCACAATAGAGGAATTATGCAAGGTAAACTTGCAACCTTTCAGAGAAAATGAAAGGTACTTGTGATAACAATATTTCCACTATAGTTTTAAAGTTACTTTAATTGTTACTTAACCTACCAGTTCATTACGATCCCCTCCAACAACACACAGCTTGCCGCCAGGAGAATGTTGTGCTACTGACAGCCCACTAAGAGTGTAGCAGGTGTGATAGATATCTCGTGGTCTGAAACCCAAAAGAGATAACATGGTTATCAAAGATAATAGAATAAAAATTGCAACAAATACAACACTCTTAAATTACTTCTTAAATTATAGCAAGGTGATAATGAAATACCTTACATTAAGGTAAATAAATCTAATGTCGCCATAAAAAACATTGAATTTTAATTTAAAAATTCCCAAATAAAAAGTTTTTGTCATAAAATTGGTTTCATAGCATTTTAAAGCACCTTCTTTCGTATACAATAAAATAATGTAACCAGCATCATTGGCCGTGTGTTCTAAAGTGCTACTCTCTCAGTAGGCTAGACTCTCGAAGACGGGGAGATCAAGATTCAAATCCCGGTCGGATGTACTGATAGTGGTTTTTCCGAAATATTTTTATGCTCTCTCTACACGCTAATGCGGGTAAACTACCTCTAAATATAACCTTCCTCATCCCTAGAGCTATTTACGTAATTAGTACACAAGAGTATGACCCCCACGGGTAGTAAGACACGTTGCTAAAAAAATACTGTAGTACTAGTAATAGCTAAAGGTAGGTAGGATATCAAGCATATACTGTAGTGACCCAAAAATAAAACGCCCTCTAGATATAAGGAGCATCCTAAAAAATATGATCACTTTGAAAGGGAAAGCAATATTTTTGTCCAAAAATGAATTCACTTTAAAAGTGATCAAATACACTATAATGTCCATAATAATTACATGTTTTATTACTTTACTTTACAACCATTATTGTTGCCTGTGGCAGTTTTTTATTCAAGCCATATATTTTTCCACTACTAACTGGCTAGGCCTGCCATAGCTTCATATAATTTTTAATCTAACTTAAGACTAGGACAGGCACACTAACTAGACCCTGGTCGTTAATACATCACTTTGAAAGGGTAAACCTTTATTTTACCAATGATAAATTTTTCAGCCATGCCAGGAATCAAACCCGGAACTCTTAGCTCAGTAGACATACAGGTTACCGACTGAGCTAAGGTATCGGATACATGTTTGATTACCAAGATTTTAATTATTTTTTTAGCTCTATCGTAATCATTGGTCTAGATACGACTTTTTAATCACAATCTAAAATGTGTTATTTATTAAAACAGCAACTTCATTTTGACCTCAAAAGTGAGGTATTTAAGCCATTAAAAAGTTACTTCTTTCCTTCAGTCAGATACACCATTCTATACAGTGCTTTTTCAAACCATACGAGGTTTGGCTATTAAATAACCAGACTGATACTCTAAAAAAGTGTATTTACAAAATTACTCTCAAAGGACATGTTATCACCTTCAATGTAGTCCCCTCCTTGATCCCTTCACCTCACGATATGAATCTTCCACTTTTGGAAGCAATGTTTCAGGTCTTTTTCTGAAAGGCTGTTCATGAGCTTCATTGCTTTTTCCTTCACAGCATCAACAGACTCGAAATGAGTTCCTTTTAGTGCAGACTTGATCCTCGAGAAGATTAAAAAAAAAGTCACACGAGGCTATATTAGGTGAGTAAGGTGGATGTTCCAACACGGGAATCTTGTGCTTCACCAAAAACATCTGGCTAGACAACGCTTTATGTGCTGGTGCGTTGTCCTGATGAAGAATCCATGAGCCATTCTTCCCCATCAATCCCTCGGATGTAAAAAAACTATCACTAAAAAATCCATGATTCATCACAAGTTATCACATTTTCTAAAAAGTTTGAATCATTTCAATGTTATGAAGAATGTCAGCACAAATTTTCATTCATGTTTCCTTTTTCTCAAGAATTAGCAGTTTCCTTATCAATATTAACTAAGTCAGCAGTTGCTCGAATACTCAGGCGTCAATTTTATCGAACCATATCACTCACTTTTTCAATATTAACATCAGTGTTTGATGTGCGAGGACGGCTGGGGTGCGGATTGACTTCAATATCTTTCCTCCCCTCCTTGAATTTTTTGAACCAATCAAACACTTGAGTATGAGATAAACTTCCTTTAATAAATTGTACGTTTCTGTAGTGGATTTCCCAAGTTTTACAAGAATCTTCACATTAACACACAGATCAACTTTTACACTCAACATAATTCCGACAGAGCTCAGATACACGTCCACTTCGAACAAAGGCTACGGCTGAACTGTGGGTCGCACGAGCTTTAAATTTGGAAGGTAGAGGGAGAAAATAACATAGATCAATATCTGACCATGCTAGTTGATGCTAAAGGCTCCTCTGAAAACATGTGTGAGAGGTTGTAGCATCAGCTCTAGAAGGTTTGATATTTTCATTCTGTCAGTCATTTTGGTTTCAAGTTAAATTTTTATTATGAGAGTCAAGGTCCGTAACATTTTTGAAGCTATACAATTAAGATTACCTCAAAGGTACAACAGTTGTTATAACATAAAATAATACATTGTATTATTTAAGGGGGATATTAAAGGTCATAAGAATGTAAAGAGAATAGAAGATAGTGCCAGATGGAGGTAGACATCTGTTTGGCTGTGCTTGTGATGTCATTCAGTACATATGCCAGCATATTACATACACAGAGCAATATAGAAGACAGACTAAGTTGTTAAAATCAGGTCACATTTTGGAATTTGAAATAATAAATAAGCCTTTAAAATCCACATCAATGTCTAATTAACATCATTACTCTACTTATTTAAAAAATGTATGTGTGGCTGTTTTAGTACTAAAATATAATTTATGTTTATTGGGTGATATAAGCAATGACATAATCAAATTCCTCCAAATGGCGCTACCTTTCTATTCTCTTTACAATAGGCCACACTAAGGGTAAAGTCTGTTTAAGGGAGAAAATTATGGCCTATTTTCAAGTCAATAAGGTATGTATACAAGTTTTCTGATAAGAAGAACAGAATCTAACAATTACAAGAAATACTAAAACACTTTTACATTATTAATATGTCAAATCATGTGATCTAGATGATTAGATATATTTTATCAATATAAAATAATACTAATGAGTAAATAATATAGTAATTTGTTATTAATGTTGACTAAAAAAAATTGTCTGTCTTCTTTTAACTTGATTTCTTACCAGAATTCTACTATACTTGGGTGATGTTGGGGTTGAACATTGTCGATACAAAAGTCAAAAACCCATTTTAAAGACTAGCTTTTGGTAGTTTCATCAGGTAGAGTGTACAAATTAGTGTTTGATGATTCCTGCCCTGATAAATTCTAGGTATTATATTGTAAGAGTATAATGTTTAACAATGAGGAGGCCCAGTGGCTAAATCAACATTATCACCAACTGTTTCCAGCCTGTGGCCAGGTCAGTTTAGTAAACTGCCTCCTTCTTCCTCTATCCTTCAGTGGCTAAATGATTTTATAATAATGGAAGTTGCTTGCTTTGAGTATTGGATTCTTCCCATATTTTTCCTCTTTCCCTAGGTGAACAGGCTTTCTTCATTAAATTTTTATTTATTATTTTATATTTATTTATTTTTATTGATTTTCATAATTATTAAATAAATGTAAGAGTAAAACAATTGAAGTGTATTATAGCGTAGGCACATATTCTGATTTTAGTATAGTCTTCTATTTATTAACCTGAGTTGTCCAATAAATATGTAAGGTATAAGAAGACAAGAATCTTACTAACAATGCAATAAACTGTAAACACAAATGTTTTATATTATAACATTAGTTTGAAAAAATATGAGCTCGCTCCTGATTTTCTTTTAACCATCCATGTTTTAGAATCTTATTTCAGCTATTAGGCCTCCTCATTGTTATAAACTAGGGGGGAAACATGAGAAGGGTGAATTTGAAAGCTAATCAGCAGTGGGTAGTTTGAGAGCAGGGCTACCACCAGAATATTTTAGAAGTCCTGTGAACTTGGTTGGCATAAAAAGTCCTTTAATACAGTTATTTAATTATTAAAAGAATTAAAGAACACAACTTTAAAACATGATTTTCGACACTACATTGGTTCCTTGTGTGGTACTCTGTGTTTTCATGGTGTCTGAGATATTTAAATCTCTGCTAGCTGTATTTAAATTAGAGTTACATATTGTGAACTTGGTTGATGTGTAATTTTTTTCCTTTATTAATCACTTAATTCTCTTGCCCATTTGGTTTTGTACTTCTGTACTTTCCCTGACCTATCTGTTGAAACCTCACTTTCTTTTTTGTTAATCTTGTGTCATTTTTATTTATTACAAGTAGAGAGAGAACAAACCGAAATAAAAAGTGTCTACAATGTTTTACGTTTAAAACTATCAAATTTGATATTTCAATATAATTTTCTTCAATTCTTATGAGTACTGGTACCAGAAAAATCGATAGTAAAATTAATTTTGTTAACTTGATTCTTAACACCAAGAACTTGCTTAGTATATTTGACTTGACCGAATTTTATTACTATCATATTATGACTAACATAGGCTCTTTTTAATAATGAGAAAATGCATACATGACTTGACATAAGGTTTCTAGCTACCTTGTTTCAACCAAATGTAGCTACCTTTACAAAGGTGCATAAATATTGTCCTTAATTGGGCCCAGAACTTTTCTAACTTCCTAAGGATGGAATTGAAAAATTAAATGATCAAAATTGATCTTTAAGAAATGTATCACAATAGATTAATGTATGAATAGTAGTCTATAGTGTAAACTTCCAAAATAAGTGAGAATATCTGTGAAATCCCTCCAATATCCTGCAATCCATTTTATAACTTAAAAATCAACAGAAATTGACCAAATTTGTGAAAACAGCAGCAGTGAGATATTGCATTTTTATTTTTGTATGTGTGTGTAAGGGGGACCAAGGGGGAACACAACAATAAAAAAGTATGCCTGGCTGAGAATCAAACTACAGCCTTTGGAAGCTTTGACTTACTTGTTTGGTTTGTCTATTAGGCCACCTGAAGAGTGTTGACAGCATATAAGGATGTATTCTTGCAGTGCCTCTTGGTGAAATAACCACCTTTCTCCGCTCACCATGTTAACATCTAAAGGACAGACAAAACTTCAAACAATAATTCATCTACCAACTACTTTGTTACACGAATCTGACTTGTTAATTATATTTATCAGCTGATAAGACATATTCTCCCCTCCTTCTAAATAATGAAAGTGTATATACAAATAACAACCAAACATAACCTGAAAAGATTAATAAATAAAATTTACCAATTAAGATACACACTACCAACAAAAAATAAATTGTTAACTAAAGAAAAGTACACTTCATTCAGAAAAAAAAATCCACTTTACTAAGTGAGAAGAATGAAGATCCTTTCACTTTATTAAAGCCTCCCCTTCAGTAACAAACACATAAAAATATGTTTTAAAATTCAGATTACAGTCTGAGTCAACAGTTGGAGAGGGCTGTGTTTTTATTTTGGTGTTCTACATCTTACTAACCATCTAGGCTCGACACAAATACTAATTGAGCAAGGGCGAGGATGGAAGAGGAAATGTTCCCACACGTGTGCGTCTAAGTGGATACATTTTTTTGATTAAGCATTACTATTGTATGGAATTACTAACGTTCATGATATGTGCAAGTATAGATTACACTAGCTGTTAAAACATTCATTATATTGAATTATGAATACCCCTAGTAGGTGCACACATGCCCGTTCATATTATAGTAAGACACTTACTTTCTTCATTCAAAATTCGGTGAAGGAGGGGGAAGGCACCACCCTGCCAGAAGGAATAGCAGCCGTCCACTAGCTTGTTTGTCCGACCTTGAAAACCACCCTCAAACCTCATCTGACGGTTGACAAGCCATCTCTTGGAAAAGAAAACACAAAATAAGGTGTCAATGTTTATTTTTATTTTTTTGAACACAGGGTTGCTATGTCTGAAAGAATGTACAGGAAATTGGGATAAGAGCAAATAGAAGTAAAGGACACAATATGATTTTTACAATATAATTAAGAAGACAGTTCACACTTAACATAACTGTCACTAGAAAAAGAGGTAGTGGCAACCCATTAAACACCCTATGCTAGCACCAGGAACAATAATATTGTATTCAGGTGGTTTGAGACAAACTGGTGTAAAAACAGTGAATTTTTAAAATTTGTCTTGATTCAATCTTCCTAAATCAGAGAAGATAAAATAGATCTAATACTTTTAAAAGATTTTGGGCAACTACTTTTTTCCAATAACAATGTGAGTGTTGATCTTTTTTTATCCACTCAAAATTTCAGAGGAGAAACATTAAGAAGGATTTAAATAAATATATAATTCATAAACTAAGTAGTTTTGTTAGCTTAATTCAAAAAGATTTTTTTTAACCATACGTGTACTGCAATCAATAGTCAAATAATGATTTAAATTCATTATTGAAGTTACTTAAGGTCAGTATGATCTTTGGCACATTTAATGAGCCAATTTTTTCATAGTTGGAGAATAGGATAATATTGGTGACCTGGCGGTCTAGGGGTAAGGTGTCAGACTTCTATGCTGGCAGCCGGGTTCAATCCTCCGCCCCGGCAAAGATTTATCTGATTAACAAACCCTTCCTTCACCTCTGACAAGACATCTTGTGAATGTGAGGAATGCCAGGCCTCCACCGTGGTTCGGATTCCACGTTAAACTGTAGGTCCTTCATTTCATCTCACAATCACCCTACCATTACACATTAGCGTAAGTGCGTATAGCCCGAACAGGTAGTAAGACGCGGTGCTAATAATAATAATAATAATAATAGGATAATATTCCTGTTTTAAATAATATTTGTCAAGATGAGCACATGTAAGTCGGGATTTGTATTTTAATTATATGAGGCTCATAAGTGAAAACAATGTGTCACATAGATAAGTGGAACTGAAATGATATTTGAGTTGATATGCTTTGTAGGTTTATGGGGCTTTATTACTAAACCGATCCACCTTAAACTCAAGTACTTTAAGACGAGAAACTCACCAGAAGAGCATTCATATCACACAGGTGTTCCTTGTTAAGGAGCCTCAGAGCTGCCAGCCCACAGAACGCATATCCCCCATGAGCCTCTGTGCCAGGAACACTGGAAAAACCTCCCTCATACGTCTGGCAGCTATCAAGATGAACAAACAGGCATTTTGGTAGAGAACAATCTCATTAAAAAAAATCTTCGTGGAGTCGAATCTTGTTTTTTATTTTAAATTATGAATTTGACTTTTTATTTTATATACAAACCCAAAACTTGGCTCTTAGAAAACAAACTATACATAAGTTCATACTCTGAAAATTGAAAAATTATACCTGGACACGAGAATCGAACCCGAGACCTTTTACTTAGAATGCCAATGCTCTAACCACTGAGCTATCCAGGAATTGTCCCGTGCCCAGGGTCATTCTTCACTCATATTTTAAGACAGAGTCTATGATGAACGTGCGGAAATCGCGGGCTACAAATGTGTGATTTTTATTAAGATCACGAGCTATCAGATAACACAGCCACCTTTGACTCGGTAGTTGGCTTAATGCTGCCACTTGTAAAATTATTTTAGTTGTAAGGGATTGCATATATAAGAATCAAATAGCCTAAGCTATAATTTATGCTTTTTAGTGAGGATTACTCCATATAGATATCATAGCCGACAATTTCCGCACGTCCATCATAGACTACCTTAAAATATGAGTGAAGAATGACCATGGAAACGGGACAATTTCTGGATAGCTCAGTGGTTAGAGCATTGGTGTATTAAGCCAAGGGTCCCGGGTTTGATTTCCATGTCCAGGTGTTATTTTTCCATTTTCAGAATATGATATCTAGATGGAGTAATCCTCACTAAAAAGCATAAATAAAAGCTTTGGCTATTTAATTCTTATATATAAGTTGTTGAGTTTCATTTACAAACATACTTATTGGTATGATTTGCCCCTCATTTTTTTTAAATCATGTTTAACCTTGAAGAGTGATATGTGTTAGTGGAATTATTATGTGTTATACTAGAGTTTCAAGATCAGTGATTTATGCCTCATTTACATAGAGCGAGTTGGCTTGCGAGTTGATAGAGTCAGTAACTGATGGGCAGCACTGGCTTCGTATAAACAGGTCGGCTGAGTTAATGACCGTGTGAGTCAGTCTGTAGCTGGTCTAGCCAGCCACTAAACAAATTTTGTTTTAATTTCCATAGGTCTTCTTCTACCCCGCAGATAAGCCAGCCACTGGCTTCATGTGAATGCACAGGTCAGTCAGTAGCTGGCCAGACCCCTGATAATATTGCACATGGTTGTGAATCCTTAAAAAATTAGAGAATTAGAAAAAAAAATCAAATTCGATGTTTAAAAAATATTTTAGTTTCAAATATTAACAATTTTTTAGAGGTATTATAACACTTACTTTTGGTTTAGCCCAACAAGGTTATAGGACAAACCAAACAGCAATACCTCATACCAGGGGTCTCCAAGTCTTTTATTGTACGCAGTTCACATAATATATTTTATACATGTTTGTGGGCCGAAGAAAAAAAATAGTCTATATAAATGAGTAAATAACTTTTATTTGGATCTTTTTGGGGCATTCAGCAAGATATGATTCAGAACAAAACAGAAATGTAATAATTACAAAGAAATACAGCAAAGTTAAGTGTTCAAACTGACTACAAAGGGTATGCGAGCTTGACATTTTTGATTTGGATCAGGATTGAGAATACTATTTTGAGCAAGATCGAGAACAATAAATTTGAAATACTAACTAATTTTGAGACAATTTCAGGAATTTAAATTTTCCTGTTTCTTCTGTCTTTCTATATTCCTTCTTAATAAGTGAAATACAATGAAATAATGAAATTAAATTTATCAATTTGTATTCAACTAAGGTAGGTTTGTGTACATCTGAATCCAGGCATTAGTCATATATTAGAAAAGCGCGCTTTAAAATAAATTTGTTTCAAGATATACTCACATTGTAAAATAAATAGGAGGCATGAGTTTTTGATTTTTTTAAATTGTATAGTGAGCCTTCAATTTAAATTCAAAAAGTTATTAAAATCCAGCTATAAACAGGCCTATTTACTAGTTTGTATAAAGGCTATTGTAGAGAGCATAATTTTTAGATGAGTACTGATTTAATAAAATGATTACCGAAATAAATTACCGATTATGGAAATTAATTGCTCATGCTTGGATTATATTAGTAATTACTAATAAAACTTGGAAAATATGTCTTTACAATTACTAGAGAATAGGATACAATTAATAAAGGATTTTATTTCATAATCAACAGTTTCTATAATAGCTTGTATATTCTTATAACTCGCTTAGGTGGTCGAATGGTCTTAGGCATTTCTCTCGCAGAGCTGCCGATATTGGGAGATCGATGTTCAAATCTCGCCCAAGTGTGCTTAGGGGTTTTCCTCCAATTATTTTCCACCCTCCCTCCATACAAATGTGGGTACACTTCCTTTATATTCAACCTTATTCTTCCCTAAAACATTAACATAGTTGGTAGTATGGATCAGCCCTTAAGAGTTGTTTGAGGCGGTGCTGAAAAATTATATACTATATTCTTTGCTTCAATAACTTTAATTGATACAGTGAGATCTCCCTTAATGGACACCTCTGAATAGCGGAGTCTTCTTTACAGCTGACAGTTTAAATTTCCACATCAAACTAATAGTGGCTCTTACAATTAAACAACTTCCCAATACTAAGAGACTTTTTCAGTAACAAACGTGGACACTGCTAGAGATACATATTTAATCTCTAAGCAGTAGACAAAGATTGAAAACTTCAGTCCGTTTAAAACATTTTACTGTAGAAATATCAGGATTGCTAGTGTCTTGTGCTAGATATGAGCAGTCTTACCTTCCCCCTTCAGATAAAGTTTCTAAAATATCTTACATAGTGACTGGGCTTACATAGGGCTAGGGTGGTGACAATCAATTTTCTTTAAGAGGCAACCATTACCTCTTTGTCCAATGGCAGCAGTGTAAAGTGTGAATTGTGTTCTTCTTTTCATTGTAAAGGCCATATTGTGTTCGTCCCTCTCTTATATGTTTGTATCTACCTTTCCTATACCTTCTTCCAAATATAATACAATTACATAGTGAGCATGGTACTTTTTAAGGTTGTACCTCTCTACCCTTCTGAGCCTTTAGCGGCCGTTGATAAATCATTTAAGTCTGTGTTAGTAAACATATACAAGCCTACAATACAGAAGGCCTACTGTTCACATTTCATGTTATTTGTGCATTGTTCTGTATATGATGCAATCTGTACAGTAAGCTATGTACAGTATTTATTCAAGTGTCATAATTATCCCGCAAACAATACTGCACAATGGAGTAATTAGATTGTTTTTGTTAATATTCACAGTACATAGGTTCATATAGATTAAACTGTATTCAAGCAAAATGGTTTTTTCCCCTCCTCCCCCAAATAATGGACACTTATAGCAGACAATGTTTTATCATGGAAAACTAGTTGCTTTTTCATTAAAAGAACAATAGATAAATACTGTGCTCTTTTTGTTCCCTTTAAAAACAATAAAATTATATTTTACATTGATATTATTTCAAAAACTAAATGATTATAAAATTGTTATATAGGCACAGATTTGAACTAGGTTGTTGCCTTATTAGACATTAGTCTTCATTACAAATAAAGGAATATTATAAAAGAGAAGCATGGTGGAAAAAGTTGGAGTTAGAAAGATAAAAGGTTTAACAGATAGCCTAGATAGTTTTAGAAAAAACATTTGGTGAACATTTTACACTTAAGTCGCATAAATAATTCAAAATGGGGTAACGCGTAACATAAATGAATAAGTATATAAGTATAATCATTCATCCAATGCAAAGAGTCATGGAGGACACCTCATGCCTTCCTTGCCGAGGACATGTCATACGTCCCCCCAGCTCTCCTCCCTCTCTCTCTTCCTGAAACCACAACATACTTCCCATAGGACAATACATTTTTTGTGTTATTAAATTTGAATGCTTTAAACACATATTATTAAATTATTAAATAATCAGACTAAATAAATAAATAAATAAATGTGTTGTAATTGGACTACCCAATGTTTTAGAGAGTATTAAAAATGCAATAACATTTTTTGAGATTTCCTAGATTACAACAGATCAATCCTGAGTTTTGGGTCGAAAACGACAAATATTTTTTCTCACAGGAATCTAGAAATTCAGTATTCCTGCATAGCCTTATTGATTAAATGCTGAACTGCTTAATAGACAAGTGTTCAAAATACATACAATACTTGCTTCCTGCCAATTAATTATTGAGGTTAAAATTATACTTTTGAATTGTTAAAATCAGTGAGAGTTTTGTTTTTTACTTCAATAATCTTTTTTCTATAAGCAATTTAGAAAAAAAACTAATCTCAGAGTTGGAAAAAATTACCTTTTCATACCTCTTATTAGTCTGACTTAAACAATAAAAAGTAAAATTATTTGTTTTGTGTGCAAGCTTTTATTATAAATATAAATGGGTCAAACCTTCCTTTTCTCAAGTGTAAATTTCTTGTACAAATCTTAATTTTACCTACAAATCCAAAATCCCATATATAAATTATTTTTTTAAACACGATATGAATAAAATGTTATCTTTACAATATATTTTGATTTTTTCTCTCATTAATTCTTAAGTTGTAATCAAAGGATATTTGTTGTTATAAGCGTATAATAAATAATAATAATAATAATATTTAGCACCGCGTCTTACTACCCGTTCGGGTTATTCGCCTATAAGCTTATAATATATATTTCCAATAACTTAAGTGGTAGATTAATGGTCTAACCTCTAGAGTTTGGTTGAAAGTTTTATCTTAGTATTATGTTGGGATAAACCTCTAGTAAGCATCATAATAGCTGTAAAAAGTCAGATTTAGAATTTGAAAAACATATATATATTTTTAATTTATTTTAGAATCTCAAAATGTTATAAGGAAAACCACTTCATGCTAAATTATGTATTTTGCTATACTTGAAAGAAGGTACAGGAAAGGTGGGTAGAAACATATAAAAGGGAACAAACACAATTTGACTTTTGCAATGAAATGAAAAACACAGTTCACACTTTACATTGCCACCACTGGACAAAGAGGTAATGGCTGCCTCTTTAGTAAAATCAATCTTTACCGCCCAATTCCTCAACCTAAAGTTCATTATATCAAACTCATCAGTCGAGAGTGTGAAACACGCAACGCAACTTACCAAGAGAGGAAGCCAAAAAACACAAAAGAGAATAAAAGGAAAATGATAAAGAATGGTAGGATACTCAGGTATATGTAAGAGGTGTAACATAAAAGACAAATACAAAAATGGGCAATGGGTGCCAATATATAGTATAAATCTTCAAGGAAAAGCCTTTTGTTGTGTTTGTTTCCTTTTGTATGTTTTCTATCCATCTTTCCCGTACGTTCTTCCAAACATAACAGAATCTCTTTTTCTGAAATTTTTGAAATCTTCAAATCTCATCGAGGATTAAAGAATTTGAAAGACCCACATACTCCTAATTAATAATACTTACAGTAGCCCCATGGCTTCTTTGGTGATTATTGACAGTTCACAGCTGACTTCTGATAGTCAAAATTTAGGTATAGGCCTAAATTTTGACTGTCAGAAGTGACAGCTGCTAAACACATGTGTTTGCAGCTCATATGGTTTGGCGTAGGGATATATAATTTGGTCTGGGAACTTTTCAAAGCTGTCAGTCAGCACCAAAGAAGCCAAAGCCAAAGAAGCATCTTATTACCCCTTCCCTTCAGTTCACCAGAGCGAGATTTGAACCTCCATTTCCATGTCCTCGGCAGTCTAGCTAGACACAAAACTAGCGCATTAGCTAACTATGCCACTGAGGTGAGTTCTTAGTTAATAATATGTCTTTCGTCTAAACACTAGACAGCCAACTTTTTGCCTTGTATATAGTGTGTGAGGAATCACCTGGCAATCCAGTGAGCAGAGTTTTCAAACAAAGTATTAGAATAGATATTGGTGAGCCGCGCCACAGACACTGCGCAGTACACACCTCGGAGATCTATTTCTCCTCCCTCGTGCATGTGGAACGCTCCAGTAGGGGACCGAACAGACCACAAGAACTGTTTCAGTTTCTCCCTGGGAAAGAAATCACAATAATATTTCAAAACTATGTACCACTATTTTACTATTACACAATTTACTGTGTCCTTCCAATTCACCAAAAGGAAGCTCCATTTTTCTATACACTTTATAATGTAGTATACAGTAATTAAAATTCATTTCTCATAAAGGTAAACTAGTCTGAGGTAATGTAATTAAAGTTTAGAACAAGATGTTTTGACCTTGATAAGGACATTGGCTATGTATAAATAGTATGCGCACTACATTCTTGTGTACTTTACTTGTACATTTAAATGTAACATACTTCTGGTGCACTCAAATGTATAGTATGCATAATACTTTTCAGGCATAAAAGTGCAACTAAAGTTACTTGGTAGCCACTTTTGAAACATGTGCTTCCATATAATGAGATTTCATTTCAATTTCAACAGTGTTTGGTTCATGGTACTATTAAGTGTACTCTGTACTGGTAATTGTGCAACTTAATAAGATATTTTAAATGTTATCCATGAATGTTAATAAATGTATCCTCATATAACATCAAACAAATAGAACGATAATGATATTATATATGTATTGTTTTCCACCCTCCCTCCCTTCAAATGTGGAGTACACTTCCTTTAAATTCAATTTGTTCATCCTTAACTCATTAGAGTAATTAGTACATATGCATAATGCCTAAATGGGTATTCAGACGTGACACTATAAAAACACAATAGTGTGGACCAGCTTTCCATACAAGTCCATGCCAAAAGGCTAGCGCAAAAAACCGGGCTATTAAATGATATGTAAAACATTTCTGCATATTTACAGAATTTATTAAAAATATGTAAAACTTGCTATTTTCCCTCATTAATTTACTTATTTCATTAATATAATATTCTTAAAAATTATTATTTTTTAATATGCAGTCATTACACAACCCAATGTTACATACAAGATGGATATGAGACATCATTATCATCATCATCATCAACAACAACAACAACCATTGTTTACAGTTTGTGGCTGGGTCTATTAGTAAAATGCCTCCATCTTTCTCTATCCTTCCACATTAGCAAAGTCCAAATATTTAAAGCTTGCAGTTTCATTCCCCTAATCCACACACTTTTTTTGGTGAATTTCTGTATGTTTTTCCTGTTTTTCTCAAAGATTAAAAAATCCCTGTTCCCCCCCCCCCCCCCCNCCCCCCCCTCCAATCCCTGTCTCTCTCAGTTTTCCAGGTGTGTGGCAACCCTGTATATAAATATGTGTACACATCTAAAAAAATTGGTATTATCAATATTCTGACATTTTTTCAGAATTTTTATATTATTGATTTTTGAAATACAATTTTTCTAGATATGTAAATTGCGCCATAAAACTAAGTTCACACAGAGCAAGTTGTTCAGTTTGTGGTGGAAATCATTCTTCATAGGTTCAACAACCAAAATAACACTTTCCCTTGACAGCTTAACAGCCTATTGAGTGAAACTGACCTATCTATGATATTATAGGCCTCTTCAGTGCCAAGTATGCACAGAGCATTGACAGCAGCGTAGGTGGTAGCCAGGTGAGGGAACTGACTAGGGCCTCCGCCAAAGCCCCCCTTGGGACTTTGACATCTACAATGCAGACAAAACATATCAAAGCACAACAATCGAATTCAATCCAAAACAGCCTACATAGCATTAAATATTCAATTTTGTTGTAAGTAGTTGCAATATATAATAAGTCGAACAAATAACAAATGATTGTAGGATCCACCTAAAAGTTAAAACCAGGCAAGGGTCCAATGAATCTCGTTAAATATCAAGCTTAGATATGATAGTTAAAAAGAAAATAATAAATTGAGAATCGGCCCTTGAGCGGCAGTTTATAAAAGTAGACTTCATAAATCGTCTGGTTAGTCTTGTATCACTCATTATGGCTCTCCCGTTAAAAAATAAATTAATGTCATAAATGAATATAGCCAAAAACTGCTTGATCATGAATAAAATGTTTTTATCCTCACTGTGTCTTGCTAACTAACCAAGCTATGTGCATTTTAACTAAAAAATAGGACTATTGATGGAAGATGTAGAATTTGGAAAAAATAAATAAAATATTGTTCCACTAAAAACAATTCTTCATATATCACAAACTTGTTTTAAATGAAGAAAAAAGTTGTCATTAAATTTCAGCATACCCTTGACTATGTGAAGAAAATTAAACTATATGTTTCTAATACTAATTAAAAAAAAATGGTAACACTACCAGAACAAAGGAACAATCCCTTCTTCTTGAAAATTGAACATTCACGGTAATGTTCCTTTGTTCATTCCTGGTTTGAGTAGAGAGCGAGTTTGTGTTTCGAATAAAAGCACATTCAAAACCCCAATATCATGTCAAAAGCAGAAAACGTTTCTCCTTTGAAGTAAGATTTTACAAATATAACTAATCACAACATACCCTTATGGGGGAGGCAAGAAACTGTGTATATAGCTGCAAAAACAACTCCATACTAAATTCATCCTCACTAATTTTCTCCACACTTCCATATCCTCGCTTCAATAACATCCACACACCAAATCATACATACTGTTTTATTATTAAAATTCTTAATGTTTCCCGCCTCGGTGGTGTAATTGGCTAACGCGCCTGTCGTGTTGAGTTCGACTGCTGAGGACGGGGAGATCGAGGTTCGAATCCCGGTCGGGTGAACTGGGAGGGGTTTTTCCTATATGGTTTTCCACTATCCCTCCACGCAAATGCGGGTTCATTTCCTCTAATTCAACCTTCCCCATTCCTAATCCATTAGCGTAATTCATACTTAAAGCGTATAACCCGAACGGGTAGTAAGACGCGGTGCTAAATATTATTATTATCTTAATGTTTCTCTTTTTCACACATTTGTCTAAATCATTTAACCACGTTTTACATGGTCTACCTTTTACTTTTTATCCACACACTCTACCTTCATATATTCGCACCGTCACTCAATCCACACTAAGCCTTTCAACATTCCCAAACCAATGTAAGACACTTCTTTCACAATTACCTATTGGAATTCCTTTCAAACTGCACTTTTTCAGCACCCATTCATTACTGACTCTGTCCATATGAGTTTTCCTAGATTCATTTCTTAGATATTTCATTCCAACCACATTCACCTTTCTCTTGTGTCTCCCTGACAAGTTCAGGCTTTAAATCTATAAAACAATGTTGGTGTTAACACATTTTTATATATGTCCATCTTTACCTATTTCAATACTACTTCATTCTTTTTAATAGTCCACATATTAGTATACACTAAGTTATAGCTTATTCTAAGTAAATACCTTCCAATAAATTGTGCAATCCTAGATATATCATCTAGGGTTAAAGTTTGGTCGAGAAGCTCCAGCCCGTGAAGGATCCAGTAGCACAACCAAGGTCTACTAGAGTCCAGGCACTAAGGACAGAATTTAAGTAAATGTTGTATCTACCCCTTTAGATACTAATCCAATCATTGAATTTAACGTGATATTCATATCACCAATCTTTTAAACACTGAATTAAACCTCTATAAAACAAGTTTATTTTGTGTACCATATCTTCTTCCTGTTTGGGCTATCTACATATTTTCATTAAAGGGGTAAGGATGGGGAAGGTAGAATTTAGGGGAAATGTTCTCACATTTGTGTAAGGGGAGAGTGGGAAACTAAACTACCCTAAGTACACTTGATCTCTTTCCTATTGGCAGCCCAATCAACTGTTAGAGTGACACCTTAGAACGTGTGACAACAAATTCTGATATATAACATTTTGTTTAATTGTGCTAATAATTCTTTTTGGTTACATTGTATTTTTAAATTTTACCAGCTCGTAAGTTTAGTACCCTACACACATTTGCTCACATAAGCAGCTGTATAATTGCCAACAGAGAATGTAAAAAATAGTATGTATATATTCATTAATAAAAACAAAATTTATAAAATTGCAAATTTTTTCAAAATTATACACTTGGTTGTATGGTTATATTTATTGATTACGTTTATCAGTCCAGCTACAAAAAAAAATCAATCAGCCTTATAAAAATATATTCTTCTTTCCCTCCTTTTAAAATAGATTTAAAAAAATATAATTATCAATAAAAGGTTTATTTGCCCCATGAAAAGAGCACACTTTATAGCGGCTGATGCACAACTTGATTGATATTGAGCAAACCAACGTTTAGATCTTAATAGTGATATTTAGTTATGCTGTAAAAATTGTAAGCTAGTTAAAGATCTTACCATAAAATAATAAATTGTGAATATTATGTAGGAATTCCGACAAGTTGGAAACAAGCTAGATGCTTTGTGAAATTTTACGTGAATTTTCTTTGATTCTAATCAGTCAGCAATATAATAA
>CABFOV010000049.1:7492-21232 GCA_902141375.1 Timema poppense
ATATTGTCCAACACAACACCGGAGAGGCGTTTAAAGAAAAAGGGGAGTTACAAAGTTACAACTTTAATGAAACAAATTTGATGTGCAAATTATTATTCCTGATAAGATCTCAATTATCTTAGAAAAACACCGGTTAGATACTATCAGATGGACGGGTTTTATTGTATTGTTTCTCAAATGCTTTGATCTTTTTTTCTCCTACTTCTTCTTTCATTGTGTTATTACAAGTGGTACAGGCATCAATTAATGTAAGCGATGAGTTTGGGGGAAGAAAGGTTCTAACATGAAATATTCTGATTGCTCAATTAATGGGATACAAAGATAACAAGTTCATTAGTGTAATTTATAATACAAATTACTAGAACTCATGCATTCTTGTTTGTTTTTTTACCCTGTCTTACTACCCGTTCAGGTTATACGCATACATTATAATTACTTAAGTTGGGTATGGATGAGGGAGAAGGAATTTCTTTAGAGGTAATATACCCGCATTCACGTAGTTGGGAATTGGGGAACCATTTTGGTAAAAACACCCTCAGTAGACTCGACCAGGGTTCGAATTCCAGTCTCCCCTTCATCAATAGGCCAGTCTAATACAAGGTGAAGCCTTAGACTATTCGGCCACTAAGGTGGATTGTATTCTTATTGAAAGATAAAGTAGCCTACTCATTAATTTATCATAAAGTAGATTATGCAAAGTGAATCATTCATATTACAGCTTTCGTCTTTTTTCATATCAATTAAGAACTGTAGCTAGTGGTTTTAAATTGTATTAATGTACAGATAAATGCTTATATTGAGAAAAAAATACGTATTTACTCATTTTAAAATATCGTCGGGCACGTTGAATAAATGTAAAACACTTTTGGTATGATTTTCCGCTGGCGATGAGGTTATGGTTCAAGTCTCGTAAGATTGTGGTAAGAATGTTTCTACCCTAAAAGATTTTCAATCCCTCTTGACGCAAATTTTTGATTATTTGATTTGAATTCTACCTTCCTTGCTTCTTTCTACCCCAATATCATAGTTAAATGTTGATAGCCCTGATGGATCAGCGATGAGGAAATAAACCAAATAAGCCTAAATATTTGGATTGAAAGAATCTCCCTGATATATATGAAACTTAGCTAAAATACATTTTCATTCTATCATCTTATTATATTTATATTTTCGCGATAACCCTTTTTTTAATCTTTGACAGAACGAAATTAAATTGATATCAATTTACAACACTGCCAACAAATAATTCCTAAAAGTATAAACTACGAGCAATATTAAATAAAGATCATTCATAAACACACACATTCCATTAAGACCATTTCTTATCTTGATCATTTTAGTTCTTGAAGGAAAGTGTCTCTTTGACATGTGACTCATGATAAACTTAGAGCAAATTCTTACAAAATTTTGTCAACACAATTTCATCTGTAAAACAAATGGTACGGTGCGCCACACAGACTTTATTTTTAATCTTAAAATATACATTTACCAAAAACTCGTAAAGTTTGTGAATAAATAATATAAATTGTTTTATAAAACACTCCTAAAAAATTACTAATATAGTCTGTTACAGAAACATTTATGTCCATCAAAGATTATACAAATTAATATTATATATTTATAAATAACCCATTTAAAATAAATGGTTGCTAATATATCAAACTCGCTTCTAGTCAGAGATATAAACAGGCAAAGAGACAAACAGACGGCATCACGAAAACCACTTTTCCTTTACAGGGGATTATGAAACGTCGATATTCTTCTAAATCTCAAATTTGATTTTCTTACGATCTCAAAAATTCTCTCTTTGAGTTGTGGAGGGAAAGTAAAATTGAGCTATCACGTAGCCACTGATATTTAAAAAATAATTCCCCAGAGTTTTTTCCCTCCGTTACTCACGTGTCTATATTAAACTTTAGTATATTAAAAATATTTTAACATTAATAATTCTAAGCCATGTGTCAGATTTTTGTAGAGGAGGAAAGGTTATTAAAAATATATAAGTAAGGCATAAAAGTGGTTAACAACGATGTAATTATAAAGTTTATTTTTTCCTTCCGAAGCTCCACCCATCAACAATTTATACGGGGTCAACAACTCCTTAGCCCTTGAATGGAATAGAATCATCAGCCTTACCTTTCTTGGCCTTTCTACTGTTACTATTACTGTTGTTAATTTGAAAGTATGTTATTATAATTATATATAAAATTACTATGGATTACAGGGTGACCTGGTGGTCTAGGGGTAAGGTGTCGGACTTCTGTGCTGGGGGTCCGGGGCTCAATCCTTGGTCCCGGCACAGATTTATCTGATTACCAATCCTTCCCTTCACCTCTGACAATACATCTTGTGAATGTGGGGAATGCAAGGCCTCCACCGTGGTTCGGATTCCACGTTAAACTGTAGGTCCTCCATTTCATCTCACAATCACCCTACCATTACACATTAGCATAAGTGAGTATAACCCGAACGGGTAGTAAGATGCGGTGCTAATAATAATAATAACTATGGATTACATTTATTTTATTTTTCAGTACCACTTTTTACTACCCTTTCAGGTTATACGCTTAGGTATTAATTAAGATAGTGTTTTTAGGGCTTAGAAAGGCCATATTTATAGCAAGTGTTCCCGCATTTTGATGGAAGGAAAGTGGAAAACCATTTTAGATAAATAACCCTCAGTACACCCGACCGAGATTTGAACTTTGATCTCCCTGTCATCAGCAGTCTAGTCTACTGCAAGAATAGCGCATTAGACCACGCGGCCACCGGAGCTGGTTAAGAGATTTATTTTTCAAAACGAAGGTTCTATTATCTTGAGTTTGAGCCAAACATTACTTGCCCTGATAGGCGTTAGGTTTGAGTTCAACATTAATTCTCCTGGTAGGCATAAGTTTCGTCTCGAAGGGTTTGTTGATGATTAGAAAGGAGGTGGAGGATCGAATCTCAACCAGATTCTGCGAGTGTTTTTTAATAAATAATTTATCAATTTCTCTTTAATCAAGGATGGCTAATTCCCCTCTAAATTCTACCTTTATAATAACTACCCCATTAGTGTAAGGAAGGTCAAGTAGTAGAGAACTGTGCACACACAAAAAAACACCTTTTGGCCAGGGTCTAAAATTGCATTATATAATTTGAAATTAATTTTATTAGGTCTTAACTATTTTAAATTATTATTACTAATAATAATAATTTACTGACTTATATGGTTATAAACATATGTGATAACTACTCTAATGGGCAAAGGATGAGGAATGAAGAACTTTTAGATTTCATCTACCCACATTAGCATTGAAGAAGAATGGAAAACCATGGTGTAAAAAAACACCCTCAGTAGACCCAAGTAGGATTTGAACCCTGATCTCCCCGCGATCGGCAAGCCAGTCTAAAGCGAGAGTGACGTCTTAGACCATTCGTCAATAGAAGAGGGTAATTAAATATCAAACTTTAGTTGATACACAACGCACCTAATACCCACCATTTCCTATCACATAGATATTTACTGATTATAAATTGATAGCAAATAGCAAAATTGATAGTAAATATATTCACCAGCACCATCCAGAATCGAATCAAAGTCCCCGTGAGAGATTTTTGACCAAACTAAACCACGTAGCTATAGTGGTGAGACCCACTATATTTATCAAACTCCTGGAAAAATAACAATAAAATACACTTTATTATCATCAGTGTGGATGCTAAAAAAAAAATGGCATTCATATTCCAAGTCTATTGTTTACATCCCACTGTCTTATCAACTCGCCACATCCCATTGTCAATCCAGATACTCATAGGATGGTTTGTAAGAACGTATAATGAATTCTTAGTGGTCCGAAAGTGTGGTCACGAGCACACCATCGAGCCACCTTTTAACCTATGACCCACCTCGGTGGTGTAGTTAGCTAACGCGCTTGTTGTGTTGAGCTCGACTGCTGAGGATGGGGAGATCGAGGTTCGAATCTCGGTCGGGCGAACTGGGGGTGGTTTTTCCTAAATGGTTTTCCACTTTCCCTCCACGCAAATGCGGATTCACTTCCTCTAATTCAATTATCATAATTCCTAATCCATTAGCGTAATTAGTACTTAAAGCGTATAACCCAACCGGGTAGTAATACGTGGTGCTAAATAATAAAAATAAATTTTAACCTATGACGATTTAAGCAAACCCATGCTAGTGTCAACAAAGCATCCACCAAGTCAAGTTTTTGCAAATGGCCCATACACTATCCATGCGCCTCCCAAACCCCATGGTCATGTTATCCGTGCGCGTCATGCCATTGCAAAGATCTATAGCGATTATTGGTGAACTACCCAAACATAACCTAACCTAACCTATCATCGAATATGAACCCTTTCTAGTTTTCACACTATGTTTTTGACAATGATGTTGATCAAAGTGAGAATTTTCCACATGAAATATGGGCTAGACAAAAAAAAAAGAACTTTTCTATACGTAAAAGATAAGTTTTTACTTGATTATAAAATAGTTATAGAGCCTATATTAGGTTCTCATTTGTATTACTGCAATACTTATATTTTCCTCCATAGTTTGGGTGTGACGAATTTTTTTAGCACCGTGTCTTTCTTATTACCCGCTTATGCACTAACTACGCCAGTGACTTAGGGATGAGTAAGTTTGAATTTATAGGAAGTGTGCCCGTATTTGCGTGGGGCAAGAGTAGGAAACCATTTAGGAGAAACCACCCTCAATACACCCGACCGGGATCAAACCACGATCTCCCACGACACAGGTAGTCTAGTCTATTGCACGTGTAGGTCCTTAGACTATGCGACCACCGAAGCGGGTTTGTGTTGAGTTTATTTGATCTCTAATATAGTAGAGTTTGGCGAGTCGATGATAGCCGGCTATAAACATTTTAAAAAGTTTCATATGTTTAGGAGTAATAAATTAAAATAAACTTTTATATATAGACATTGCGTAAAAGGAAAATCACAACTAGATGGCACGTAAAACAACGTGGATCTTGTCTTCTTTTCCTTGTTTGATTAATGATTTCATCCGCATGCGCAGCAAAATATTCAGGTTCTAAATAACGTCAAGAGGGAGTTCATATTCCCCCCTCCCCCCTTTCTTCGGGAGTTTATGGGTGTGTCATGGATACAATTGTTACGGAACGGGATACTAATAGACACGCGAGAAAATTGTATCGTTATTTATGAGTCGTACGAAACAATATAGGGTGTATACACGGGAGCTACTGACCAGAGTGCATGATGGGTAACGTTGTATCACTGTTTGATGTTGAGCTAGGGTGATACATAGACCTATAGTTATTATTAATGAAGTCATTAATCACACATTCAGTTGTCAAATGGGAATTCACTAGGTGTTGGTCTCTACTGTCTTTCTTCCTGCTGTCAAATGTATCGCGTCAAATTGTTTATACAAATGGAACATGGATGGTATTAAAACGTTAGCTTTTTATATTAATAATTAAGTTTTATGTTAATCACCATAGTTCACTTGGTAGTCCGACTACCTATTCTACTAAGAGTACCGGGATTGATACCCGAGGGGGATTTGTGAATATTCTAGAATTAGCTTAAATTGAAACAAAATATTTTGATAAAACAAACATTTAGTTCATATCAACGCCCCTAATGAATTAAGAAAAGAAATTAGCGCGATTATGTTTACTGGTGTAAATAATATATATTAATTATATATTAGATATATATCTATCTATCTATATATATATATATAGTCCTATTTATTTATATTTATTATTATCATATATATAAAATTTAGAAAGTTAGACATCGCCAAATCACATTTTTACGAAAGTAAATTAAGTCAGAACAACGTTTATTTTTGTTTATATGTTCCCTTGAACTAAAACGTTGTTCCAGCACTAAACTTGTTTTCTCTCACTTACATATTAATCCTTTTTCTATCGTTTATGAAAACATAATTAACATAATATTTACTCCTCCAAAAATTTATATAATATACGAGTTGTTCATCACATTAGCTCAATTGGTAGCGTGTTTGTATACTAAGCTCTGTGTCCCGGGTTTGATTCCTGGCATGACCGAAAAATATATCATTGGTGAAATGTGGGTTTACACTTTCAAAGTGATGAATTAACGGCTGGAGGTTGGGTGTTGTGTTGTGCTCTTCACGTTAAATAAGTAAAAATTAAGTAAAAAGTATTACTTAATCTATACAATATTCAGTCCAATACACCCTATCTCTTCCAGGTCCATTCTAATGTTATCCTTCCATCTGCATCTAGACCTTCCCAATGGTCTCTTTCCATTGGATGTTCCAGTCAATACTCTAAACACGGTTCTAGATTCTTCTATCCACGCCGAGTTTCCTTCCTTTCCACCATAATCTGCGAGATTTGTTTATCTTAATAATGTCTTGTAATGATTAAAGTGTATGTTACTCACCACTAGGTAACCTTCTCCCCTTCCCAGTATCTTCCTTCCTTCTTGGCCCGAATATCGTGTAAGGTGATTATGTTTCATAGCCATAGAAAACAACTGTTTTTTTTTATTACTTGTTGAATTTTACATCCCTTAACACCGGGCGAAATGTTGACAATGGTTTACTGACCGAGTTGACCTAATAGCACGCATTTCCGGTCTTTACTATTTTTATATTTCCTCTGTAATATGGTCATTGCTACTTCATATTGACTTAAATATATAAACTCATTGATCATGTCAAACTATGTCGTACCCTATCTGTATTCTCTCTATGTTTATACACTTAGTATTTTTCGATTTCACTTCTAATTCTATTTCCTCACTAGCCTGTAATAAAAATTTCTGCATTTCTTGCAACATCTTTTCTATTATTTCTCAACAAAGCTAAATCATCTGCTTATCATAATATATGTTTTGTAGTCCTACCGTTTAATGTCAAATCTTTACTACTCTCTTGCTTTACCCTAACTTCATACTCTAACGCTAGATAAAAAAATATCGGGGAAAGTAAATCTTTGTGTTTCAATCCATTATTCTTTTCGAAAGTATCTTGTAAGTGACATCCAACCCGTATCCTTCTACGCGTATCCGTCATAAATAGCTGAATTAATTTGACAAATTTTTCGGGTATTCCAAACTTAATTTTATATAATTGGTTTCTTTTGATTTTTACAAACATTTTTAAAAATCCTTGTAAAATAATGCTATATAGTTATGTTGTTTTTCCACTTTTTTCAAACATTTTCTGAAAAGTAAAAGCATGATCCGTGTTTGATTCATTTAATCAAAATCCACACTGATGTACCCTAATTATTTCCTCTGTATATTGTATCAATCTCATTAATTACACTTTTTTTTATTTAGTACTAGTACAGAAAAATATGGTATTGTAGGCCTATCTAAAAAAATATAAAAAATAGTCCTAGTACTTCAAGAAAATTATTTATTTGAATCATACTTTTTAAAAAAAGAATAAAGAAGATTAAAGTAGCTTCCATACGGAGTGATAAAAACACCCAATAATTCATAGTCTCCCACTAATGTCTTATTTCGAAACACACTTTCTTAAAAACCACTTTAAGTAATATAAACTCCCCCACTTTGGACGTCCCCTCCACCCTGTACCCCTCTGAAAGTGTACCCTCAACAACGCTATCGCATCACTTCACTCAGGATGAAAGATGGAGGTTACGTTGAATGAGGTCTGAAGTAGGACGCTACAACGTTACACCAAGATAAGGCTATTTTAACTCATGGGTGGGGGATAGTGCGGGCAAAAACGTATCAAGTGTAAGAAGTATCAAGTATTTGTCGACAAATTATTTTTCATAACAGCATTTTACTATTATTTCAGGCTATACGCATATATTATAATCAGGATAATGTTTTGGGGATGGTGAAGGTTGAATCAAGAGAAAATATACCGGAATTTTAGTAAAGGAGCAGTTATAAATTATTTAAAAAATAAACACTTCAGTACACTCGACCAATATTCTAACTAAAATCTCCTCCATCGGCCATCCAGTCTATTGCGAGATTGATATCTTGGTCAATTTGACCATCAAAGCTGGTTTCATATATTGAATTATCTGAAATACAAATAGATGACAGCATTGTAAAAATCCATCAAGTTTTACTCCCCATGCAGGATATAAGCATTTAATTATATCAAAGTGATAAGGATGATAAAGGTAGAATTTATAAGAAATCTTCAAACATTTTGCGTGGCAAGAGAGTGCAAAACTATTTTTTTTAAATCCCTAGAACATCCAGCCGGGACTTTGTTTCAAAGCACCGATTCGGCTTATACGCCTATGTACTAGTTACACTAATGGGTAGGGAATAGGATGGTTTCATTGAGAGGAAGTGCACCCACATTTGCGTAGAAGGACACTTCGTATTAAAATTTCAACTTCCGGTTAACAGTTTTGACATTTTATTAGGTGTTGCACATATTCAGGTAATCGCATTGCTATTAAATTTCTCATTTAATAATTTTGACAAATAAAAAAATATAAATACTTAATATTTAGTCTAAAATGGAGATAGATCATTGTTGGACAGACTACTATCCTAAGAGGTTTAAGGAAAAACAACATAAACTTTTAGAGACTTACTTATATTTAATTACTCAATGGCATTGGAGAATTATTGCGTTAAAATTTAATTAGTATTTTTTAACAACAGCTAAAGCTCACAAAATGGTATTAATATGTTTGCTAATATCTCAGAAACTGTAGGTTTTATAAAATTATTTTTCAACTAAAAGTTTTTGATTTTTAATAGTGCTATAATTTTGCAATGATAAGCTATTTATTATATTCAATAGGTGCGGAGATATGGAAATTTCTGCTTCTGTAAATTACCCTAGAATTCATTTTCATGGGAAAATGAAAATAGCCAGTTTATTTGTGATCTCAATCACCTAAATACAAATTTAAATCAAAATTGTTTAAGCCGATTTTGAGAAAATCGATTATTCTCTTTTAGCCCTTTACTAAACTACTCTAAATTTAGAGTAATCAGACACATAAACAGATGGCATTGCAAAAACTACTTTTTAGGGCTCGGGGGGTCATTAGACGTTAATATCCATCAACATTTCGTGTTAGATTTTTTTTTTACGGTCGCAATACTTTACCTTAAGTGTTCTAAAAGTTGAAATATATAGATATCTGCATATAGCTTGAAAGTTATCAGTTTTATAAAAATATGTTTAAAATAAAATATTTGTATTATAATTAGTTCTACATATTTGCAACAATAAGTAATTTCATATCTCAAAGAATTACGGAGTTATGATAAAAAAAAAATTATGCATCAGACAGGAACCCTTAAAATCATTTTGCTGAAATATAGAGAAATGGTAGCCATTTTGTTTTTGAATATATATAAAGGCTTAGAAATGAAATTTAATCAAAATAATTATAACCTATTTTGAGAGAATCGGGTTTTTCTCTTTTCGCTCTCCAGTACACTATCCTTAATTTTAGGGTTGGATATCCAATTCCAAAGATTCCTCGGGGCAACCCTATGAAAACGCTAGATACAAAGTTTTGGCCCGATCGGTAAAACAATTTAGGCTCTAATCCGAGGTACAGACATACATATGGAAATTAAAAAAAACACCTTTGGTTTTTTTTGTTTGAGTGNGGGGGGGTCTATGAAACGTCAACATTCATCAAAATATCGAGCTCGATTTTTTGACGATCAAAATAATTTATCTAATTGTAAGTAAGCGATAAAGTAAAAAGCATAAACTACTTTATATTGTCTAAGAGAAATAATATATTTTAACCATTTTATTTTTCACTTTAAAGTATAAACGTCAATATTTATAAACAATACAATTTGAATTAAAATATATTTCGTAATGAGATAGTCTCCAGTGAAAACCCATATAAGGCGAATGCGTAGCTACGCATAAAGGTGTGGAATAGGAACAAAAAAGTAATTGTTACATTAGGGACTAATAAACGAAATATGAATCATTTCAAGTTTATATCTGATTGTTATTCTTACGTTTTCTTATAGTATATTTAAACCTATAGGGCTTATTTTATGGAAATTAATATTAGCTTATTGAAACGTCAATTATATGAACGTTTTGTGTTTGGAATATTGAGTGTAATTTTAATGCCTTTAAAGACGTGTGTTGAAAACATTTATATTTTCTATTATATTTTTATTTAAGTGTTGTTCTTATTTACAAATCATATTGAATTGTTATTTCTAATTTAAAAACCATTATTTCCATCTTTTAAACTCTTTTTCAAAAAATATTTACTAAAAATGAGCTGTCATTCTTATTTTAAAAACATTTGTTGTTTTCATATATTTTTAAATTCTCATATCTTAAATATGTAATATTTACATTTTATGTTTGTTTTTACTTGACATTTTAAGTTTACTCTTGATTCTAAAATATACAAATATATAATTTAAATTTTTAATTTAAAATTATGAATATACTAAAACTGTTCTCGAACTCAGGAGCTTTATGGTATATTTGATTCAAGTTAAGCTACAGTGAAAAAACCCAAGCTCGTTGACCCCTAGTTTTAAAGAATAGTCTCGTTCTTTTTAATCTTTCGTAAGTAAAATGAAACTTGATTTGCTAGAACTTCATGAATCAGCATCAAAAGGAATCGATTCGTGTTTTAAATGTATGGATCTAAAAACACTCAAATCTTAAATTTACTACAGTTTTGAATTGATATTATATCAAAAGCTCTATGAAAACATTTTGTATAGAAACAATTTTGCAAGTTGAAACGAAAACATTAAGATATTCCTAATAATATGTCAAATTTTAAATGATTTATCTCAACCAAATATTAGTATGACAGTATTTTTAATCAGATTAAAAGAAAATTTAGTCCATGTCACATTGCCAAAAAATTTTAAAGTATACCTTTCTCCAACCAGCCATAACCATAACTCCTAACTTCCGCAGTTGAATAATTATATTTTATCTCATTTTAGTGTGTTTAAAACAATTTTATTAACTGAAACTATATATGTTTGTCCAGGTAAAATGATAAAAAATTAAGTGTTTTCAAGTGACCAGTTTTTGTGTAGTATCACGAATCCAATTTTTTTATTTCGGAAAATATGTTCTATGAGATAATAAATATGAAAGTATGCCACATTTTAATCTAGAGTATATAATCCACATAGTAAAAATACATTCTAAAGCACCTCTTAATCAAGTTTTATTATGTCTTTAACACCAACATTTCTGCAACATTTTGGTAACGATTAAAGTGTTTAGGATTCTTTTGTAATCAAAAGCTACCCCAAAACTAAAAAACCCCAGCTTGTTAAAAGCTTTTTTGTTTTGTTTAAGCCACTCCTGCATCCAAAAACATTTTAGTACATTTAGATCGACCCTGCAAACAGAAAACACTCTCACATGTTATTCCTGCTGAAACATCGAACGTAAACACCTACACACACATATGAGTGACAACATCGCCACAGTTGGATAGTTATCATACATTTCCCACGTTTATAGCCCCTCCAGCCATAATACAAGACCCATAGAGTTGACCAAGGGAATACAGATAAAACACTATACATAAATATGGGCGTATAGACCTGAAGTTCCTAGAATGTTGATGTCTCTATATTAATAGTACCTCTGAGGTACTTAGGACACAATGATCAGGTGTTAATGTTCATGCATTAATTCCATCTCATCCCTTAAAACATTTCATCCCTCGAGTTTATGTGCAATTTCCATGACGTATGATCAGAACTTTCACGATCCTTCAGTGTTTATTAATAAAAAATACTATTACTTTGAAACGATTCTAAGCTTCTTTTTGTATTAAAAAACAACTGAGACAACTGTTAGATCTTTTTTTTTTTATTAATACCTCTGGCAGAATTATTTATAGAAACATAATCTATAGTATGGGCTAGCAAACCTTTTGATATAGGTGATCGTATGGGACGGGGAAAAAAAAATCGCCAAAAAATTACAATTTTATATTTATCGTGTAGTAATATATTAATATGAACACAATTGTTTGTTTTCTGAATATTTTTCGGGCAGGTTGGAATAATTCGGCGTTCCAGCAGCAGCTGATGCGTATGAATATGGAAGTTAAAGGGAAAGGGCACCCACGTTAACGTCTGGGAGGGGGGAAACCTATTGATAAATACCATGGGTAAAATTATCACCATTGAACCCGATCTAGAATACTAAGGAGAGATTTACAGGTCGGAGAAGTGTTTAGAGTAATCTATTGAAAGTTTGAGGGGAATCTGGTTTGGTTCTGAATTAAGCTGAAAAAGATAATAACATGTATGTTTGACATGTTTTCTAATTAGTAAATAATATGTAGATGCAAAGGATATTGTGATTATAACTGTTAGATTCTAGTCTCTAAAGGTAATTTCTAAGTCATTTGGGTATAACATCTGATGTTATTTGCAGGTGTAGGTTAAATAAACCAATTATATAAATAGAATGAAACCATTTTACACACTTTATCATAAAGTAGGTTATATAATACTTTGAGACCATTTTTAAAAATCATTTATCAGTGCCCCCCATATAAATAACATTCTTATTCATAATGTAAAACACTACTCAAGTATCAATTCTAAACAAAAATTAAAGGCCGTTTTCAAAATATTTTGAATTTTCAGAAATTATTCCTCAGTAAACTACCTTTATACAAACTTTTATCTAAAGAGAACCCAGCAAACATTGTCATTTTCCATGTCAAACCCTTGCCAAAGATATATTTTAAACAAAAACTTATTAATTTTTTTTTAAATATCAAGGATCAAAATCAAAATGAAGGCCCGAGGCAGAACTATATAATGTATAAATAGCTGGTTGAACTAAATCCATCCAACCGTTTCGTCTCTAGCCCCAGGTGGAGAGAGAGAGAGAGAGAATTGTAAGACCATTTTTGGCGGCCTTTGGGGGCACTTAAAACATCAAGATTCTTCATAATATTGAGGTAGGAAATGTTCACTAATATAGCACTTACTATAATTAAGAGAGTAAAGAGATCCTTCACTATCTATTTAGCTTATAGGCCCGGCCCTATCTCAAGATTAAAAATATTAATTACTATTTTTTAAATATTAGTTAATATTTTTTCAAATCTTATCTCAACCAACCTCTACATTTATTTTTCTAGCTTCTCTCATTATCTGTTCAGGTTATACGCATATGTTCTAATTACACTAGTGATTTAGGAATGATGAAGGTTGAATTTAGAGGATATGCACTCTTATTTGCATGCAGGAAAAGTGGAAAACCATTCAAGAAAAACCACCCTTAATACACCCGACAGGTATTTGATCCCCGATCCCCCTGCCATCGGCAGTCTAGTCTATTGCATAAACAGCGCGTTATATCACGTGACCACCAAAACAGGTCACCCTGTATTCTTAACTAATAAATAAATTTATGGAATTAAAGCGTAGGCCAAATACTGAATATATTATTTGATAATGTTTGTATTTTTACTGTAGGTTACATTTTATGTAATACTATTAATTACCATCGCAATATTAAAAAATTGCCTTCCACAACTTTGCGACGAATGTAATAAAAAGTTCGAGTGAGCGCAATGATTGCTACATTAATTTAGTTTTTTATGTCAAGAAAAATATTGGTACAGCTCCAGGGAGAGACATGAGCTGGGTCAGAAATAATAAGAACAGGAAGATGCAATGTAAAACATGAGGGTTGTATTGCGAGACTTGTCACGGTGCCAACGGTCCTTCGAACAACCCCCCCCCCCCCCCCCCCCC
>CABFOV010000049.1:25760-50501 GCA_902141375.1 Timema poppense
ATAAACCAGCGTAAACACTAGCATATATCACGTGATATAAACCTCACTCGGAAGAGAGAAAAAATAAAGTAAAAAGAAGTGGACCAACTTGAGACAATATTTGCGTATCGGACACTGTCTTATGTTAGTTTGTGCGATCAGAGGGAATTGAAATAATACGAATGTGTAGCCACGATGACAAATTTTATTATTTGCTTAATAGTTTTTTTTTTTTTGCGAGATTGAATTCTGTTTTTCGAGTAATATATTTTAATGTTTTGGGCTAGCATAAGTTCGGATTACATCTATCCCAAACTTTATCTCTGCAGAGGCTACAAAATTGTGAGAAGTTTAAGAATAAACTTCTTTTGATAAAATACTTGAAAAATATATTTAATAAACTAAGAAGGAACTATTGACTAATTAAAACATTTTCGTAGATATGTTAAGCTAAAGTAATGTATTTTACTGATATGGATTTGTCCCGAAGTAAACTCAATCTATGTAATACTATTATATACTCTTTTATTGTTTGGAATTTTTGAATCCATCAGTGAGCTATGATAGAGAGTTTGAACAAATCATTTCAAATAGACCAACACACGCTTGATAGATACACATTAATGGTTCTTTAGCAAAATTACTGGCTGTCACTTGGATTGATTTGCACCCGGATAGTAGGAAAAACCTGGAACAGTCAGGAAATTTGGAGAGTGAAGGGAAAGTGAGAAGATGCCACGGAAAATTTAAAAAAGTATCTAAAATCTTAAGATACATTTGCGATATTTTTAGATATAAATCAACCCAGAATAAATCATTGTTTCTATCTCCGATTCATGTAATATTACAAAGAACACTGAAATATTTGTCTTTAATCATTCTTGTGTCACTAATTTAAAAATTCGTAGTGTTGTACATAAAATAATTTGAAGTTGCATATTAATTTTAATCTGGGTGGGATAGGAAATTTAAAAACTCAAGAAATGTGTAACAAACCGGAGCTATGCGAGCAGATATTATTCAGTTTAAGAAAATAATATCATAAATAAAGTAAGATATGACTTAATTTTGAAAAATTCATATTTAAATAATGTTTACAATGATATGTTAACTATATTTCAACCTAATTAAGTATTGAACATTTTTGTGTTACGCGTTTCACTACCCACCCAGTATTTTCAAATATTTACACTAATATAATAGGAGGGTAGCATTTAGATGGAGTGTGTCAGCATGTACTTGGAGAGAGAATGAATAATCACTTAGGGCAGTGATTCCAAATCTTTCTTACGTACACTTATTCTTGGTGGTACACCGTGGGAATTCAAACAAAAAAAAGTAAATTAAGGTAGAAATAAAATAGGGCCTAATCAAATCTTATAAATATATTTGGAGCAAGTCTAGACAACGTTAAAACAGGTTTAAACAATGTTCAGAAGGGTGAAAACCTTGTCAAGCTCAAACAGCTGGTTCAGACAAACAATATGTGTTGTATCACCAGGCACCATTAAAGTTTCCTGAAATAGTAGTAAATATGCAGAAATATCTTGGGAGGTCTCCAAATTACGGAATTTGTTAGGGTGGTAAGGCATTCAAGAAGTTTGACAACCTCTAAATTAGGGGAAACAATACAACCTGGTGATAAGCGATGCACCCTATTCTCGAAATCGACATACTAGTTGAATGGATGTAACATCAAAACAAAATAATAAGAGAAAACAATTTTTTCACCGCGTCTTAGAACCTATTTGGGATGTACGATACAATAATTAAGCTAATTTTGTAGGTAAAGGGAAAATTGTTAAAGTATATTTATCCGAAAAACATTTTAAGAAAAACCATCTTAATTAGCACCAGGGGTTGATCCCCTATCACCGTCACCACCAATCCAGCCTGTCCAACACAAGCGTGACGTGTCAGACCATTCGACAACCAATGCGGGTTAGTGCAACCCAAATATAGAGAACCGCGTCTGCTTGAACAGCAATCAAATAATACGGACAAACAAATCTAATTAAATTTATCTTACTTTTTGACTAGTTCACTCCTAATCACATCTCATGCATGACCCTTACCTACCCCAACGCAGTGTTGTCTATTGGATTAACTCAGAGTTAGCCTTACACTTGCTTTATTGTCGGTTGTGAGGGTTACACTAATTGACGTGTAATTCGGTTTACGAGCTCTTAAACCAAGTTTACGCGCTTGCCTTGTTTACAACTTCCTTTTGTTTGTTTCATTCGTCCGCTAGAGAAGAAGAGAATTAAGTAGGAAGAAAGTAAGAGTTAAAGGAGAGGATTAAAAAGAAATAGATAGAAAAAAAACACAACACTAGTCCATAAAAATCAATTAAAGTCTAATAGAAGAGTTTTTAAAGAGCAAGTGAGATTTTTACTATACAAGTAGATTTGAAGGACGTCGTCTACTGGTAGATTTCAAATCTATTTGAGTAAGCTGGTTTCATCTTAGCATGACCCACCTAAGCACTCTTAAACGCTATCATACGCAAACGCCAATGTACGAAATATAACAAGAGGGAATAAAATGAGCAGCTCACCATCCGAGCCTTCTTATTTGTCTGTTGTGCTGATAACGCTTGCTCTCTTCCTCTGACGAGCTTACACACCCACTATACTATTTGCACCTTGAAAACTTGTAGAGAAAGTATTGGGTCACTAAAAATATCAAACTCAAGATTTTTATTAATCTGGACGTTTCATGACCCGCGAATCCAAAAAAGTGTTTTTTGACTTTTCGCCTGTCTGTCTGTACCTCCAACTAGAGCCTAGACTATTTTACCGATCGGCCTAAAACTTGATATATAGGGTTTTCATATGGTTTCCCTGAGGAGTTTTTGGAATTGGATATCTAACCCTAAAATTAAGGGTAGTTTAGTGAAGGGTAAAAAGTGAAAAAGTTGGTTTTACTCTAAATCGGCTCTAACGATTTTGATTAGAATTCGTATATAGGCATTGATTAAGATTATAACTAAACTGGCTAGTTTCATTTTACCATGAAAATGAATTTTAGGGTACTTTACAGAAGCAGAAACTTCCGTATCTCCGCAACTATTTGAGATACTAAATAACTTATCATTGCAAAATTGTAGTACTATTAAAAATAAAAAACTTTTATATGAAATATATTTTATAAATCCAACAGTTTCTGAGATATTGGCAAATATATTAATACAATTTTGTGAGCTTTAGTTGTAAAAAAGTTTTACATAAGTATAGTGCAATTTATACTTGGGTCTTTCTAGTGTATATTATTTCGTGTTACATATATTACGAGTTTTGAGTAAATATCTCCATTTTCAAACAATAGAGCGAGAAAGTCCGTGCGGAGTTCCATACCATTTATTTTCTATTATAGACATTATGCTTTCACGGACATTTTTAATCTACATCCAGGCAGAAAGATGCCTACAGGCCTTTTTCGTTACCAGGCTAAATAGCTTAAGTTGTATATAGGATTTATAAAAAAAATACATTTACAAAAAAATAATACTTAAAGAAAAAAGAATAATAATTTTGTGACACACTACTAAAACTATTTTTATAATTATTTAATAATCTATGGTTTTAGTTTCAATGCTATCTTTTAAATTCGATAAATAAAATGTAAATTCATGAACATGGGAAATCCTATTTTTACCTGTCGAGACGTAACAGGTAGGCAAACTCCTTAACAGAAGCCGGTTCAGTTTAGTACTGTAATACAGAAGTGTGCGTGTACATTTTCCCTTCTTCTGGTCATTCGGTTAACGGAGCTATGAAAGACTAGCGGCGTTGTTGAGAAGATTATAGTATATGGAAGAAGAATAAAGCAACTCAAACAATAAAAGGAGTGGTTTGAAATCCTAGGAGATTGTTTTACAAAACGTCTCAATAGGAGAAACGATTGGAAGGTTTATTTGATTGTTGTACGTGATTTTTTTTAACGACTCATAAATTGCGGATAGCCCGAACGGGTACTAAGACGCGATCCACGAAAATATCTATCCTAAACTAGAGGCACGTGAGATTGTTTTAGGGCGGCCTTCCTTATGAGTGTATCTTAATAACATTAATTTACACTCCCCTGTCAAAGATTTTAAACCATTAGAATATTTAAATTGTAATTTTAACTAAAAACTTCATCTACTGAGTTATCGTTCTCGACTGAATTAGGAGACCAGAGTTCGAATGTTAACAAGGTGCCTTATGGCTAGATTTTACCTCTAATTGTGGTTTAGTATCCACTTCATGCTCTTGCATTCAATTTATAATTGGCCCTCCATATTTAGAGATCTTAGAATGGTCGAGCTGAGTAGAAAACAAATAAGCTGGGCCATTAAGGACTGAAACGTCCAAGGTGAGTTAGAAGCATTTGAATCTACTATTTGTAATTTTATGTGATATATTACTTTTAAATAAAGTGATTTATTTATCAAGTAATTTCCAATCGAGAGTAATGATTATGAGATTCAAGAAATTAATAGTAAACAGCTAAAAAGGAATTACAGTTAATAATAGTGAGTATATCTGTAAAGGTAACATGTACATATCAATAATTTTAATTATCTGACTCCATCGTCAGGCCCTCAGAAAAACGCGTCCGTCTCGCTAGGTCAGGTTTAGTGGTGAAAAGGTGCTTAGAGTTCGGATCCAGATGGGGTCTACTGATAAAATATTTCATAAATAGTATCCCCGTCGTACCTTCACGCAAATACGGGCAGTCTCCCTCTAAACTCTACCTTCATCTCTATATCACAAGTTTGTTTTGGCCTGTCTATTGGTATAGCGATCAGCGATCCTGGTTACCAATCTAGAGGTTATGGACACAGATTCGATTCTCACTGGAATCATAGTTATTTTCCCCCAGGGGGAATTGTTCCTATGGTTGTCATTGTCTGATTGATTAGGCTTTAGCTGAGATAAGACTTCTCCTGGTACCACATAATCATAATCATCACATCAACTCATTGGGACGAAATAGCCGTACCTACATGCTGGGCCAACCTCAGAAGAAGACCACTGCCAGTAAAAGATTAAGAATTTCTAGCTGACAAACCATGGTGACCGACGCTTTAAAAGACAATCTTTTCAGTGCAAGCTCACTGCGTCTACCACCCGTCCAGGCTATCTGTATACTTACATTAATAGGTTGGGTGTGAGGAAGGTAGAACCATTTAGAGTAAATATAACCAAATCTTCTTTGAAGCAGAGTGAAGACACGTGAAGGAAAATACACCCCCCGTCCACACAGGTGTTGTTTAAACACTAGCCACCCAGTCACGGGGGAAAAAAATACCCATACCAAGTGAGGTTGACGCTTCAGCCTGCGTGACCATTTATAGGGGTATCATAAGTTTAAAAAAGTGTGGATAGCTCGGACGGGTAGTAATAAAAAATGTCTTAGAGATTTTCAACCAGGGATCCATATCACCATTCTTTCTTTACTTCACTATCGATCCACGTGTAGCACGCTATTTTGTCGGTCACGAGCACCGGGGAGGTAGTTAATCACATTTTTGGGTGTTAGTGTACCTCTACAACTGGTACAACCTGTTTTCTTCTCCTCGACAGTTCCGTCCTTGGTAAGACCTGTTAACGTGTTTCTTTATCATTCCATCTCTTTCCCACTTCCTCTGGCTCTCGTCATTCTTAGAGAGGACGAGGGAGAGAGAACGAACCTTGTCTGTGACCAATGAGAAGGCGCTTAGAATAATGGTGCTTCTAGGATCAGAGGAAAGAAGATAACTTGGACGAGTCTTATACAAAAACTCAGTTCCGAACATAGAGCTTACATAGGGTGGGGGGTAATATTTTATATTAATTCCTTTTAATATTTTATTACTTTAAAAAACTAGATTGACTAGTTATAGCATTAAAGGTTTTTTGTTTGTTTTTACAAATAATATTTCTTAGCTACTGCGTGGTGGCCCTAGTCTGTGGGCATGTAGGCTAAACGTCAGGGGTATTTTGTCTGGTTTGTCTGTGATAGAGCGTTAAAAATTTCGAGTCCCGTGCCTTATCAAATCAAGATAAAGTATTGTAATCCCAAAAATGTTTCGGCCTCGAGATGATAGTGAATATTTACGTTTTATGTGAATCTGAGCCCAAAAAGTGGATTCTACCAACCTGTATGTATATCCCTGGCCCCGCCCACGGATCTGAAATGGTTTGATGGATTTTGATCAAATTTTATATCTAGATGTTATAAGGCAATATAATGGGACATTTTTTATTCGACCCTAGCCTTAGTGTTTTGTTTGATGATGAAGTGTGCAAGTAATATTCTATGACAATAAAAATATTTGACTTGTGAATACTTAATCATTGAACCTATTGAGAGAGTGATTTAAATAAAATAATACTAGCACTATAAGTGTGAAAAATTATGTATTACTTACAACACTGGTACTATAGTATTTTTTAATACCACAATAACATTTTATATATATTTCCAATATGTGCTATGTTTATTTATGAAGCAAAGAAACTGTTCAAATCAATCGATAAATATTTATATTTTGGATTAGCTGGCCGTTCAATAGATTCAAACCTGACACATGAAAATACATTTATCTTACCAAAAAAATAAAATGTTTTCCTCCCAACTTTATGCAAGTAATGGAAAAATTGATTAGTAATATTTATTTATATTCCTGTATACTTAAAATATACAGCTAACAGTGGCGTGTTTTATAAGTAGAGCTCGTTATAACTGTACCTACCTTTGGATATTATTATCAATCAGTAACCACTCATTGGGAAGGTATTAACGGAAATACCTTCCCCATAATATATGATTGGTCAAATGGGAGAGGGGGAGGGGGGTTTAAGAGTTAAAGAACATCTCAAGGGTAAAGTTTCAACACACTCTGCTTACCCTGATGGCACTCCATGACACGCCACTGATTAATCAATTATTTACCGGTTTCAGTGGCCTCGTGGTCTAAGACACTACTCTCGCAGTAGACTAGACTGCTGATAACTGTAAGATCAAAGTTCGACTCTCAGTCAGGTGTACTGGAGTTGTTGTTTCCCAAATGGTTTTCCACTCTCCTCCACTCAAATGCGGGTACACCTCTTATAAATATAACCTTTCTTATTCCTACAACTACTAGCGTAATTAGTAGACCCTACAAGGTGACTTGGTGGTCTAGAGGTAAGGTATCGGACTTATGTGCTGGGGGTCCAGGGTTCAATCCTTGGTCCCGACACAGATTTATCTGATTACCAAACCCTTCCTTCACCTCTGACAAGACGTGTATTAATCACAACTTGTGAATGTGGGGAATGCCAGGCTTCCACCGTGGTTCGGATTCCACGTTAAACTGTAGGTCCTCCATTTAATCTCACAATCACCCTACCACTACACATTAGCGTGCGTATAACCCAAATGGGTGGTAAGATACGGTGCTAATAATAATAATAATAATAATATACTCTACATGAGCATATTTAACCCTAACGGGTATTAAGACGCGGTACTAGAACAAAATAATAAGTTGTTGAAAAAAAAGGCTTGGGGCTTATTAGGAGCCAATCTTTTTCTCGTCAGTTTTAGAGATGACAAATGTCACAGACCCACGTTTGGACTTGTTCCTCCTCATAGTGTGTAATTTTGTTCATGACTGTACAGAAAGATAGATTCTGTTGGTACGGGACAAGGAAGGCATGCCTTAAATCTTTTTAAGAACGCGTGTGTTTTATTTCCTCGTGTAGTGAAGTGACAAATGCTGTTTGATGTACGACCCCATTGAGACTAGATTTCAGTAGGAGGTAAGAAAGAGAAGAGTGGGGGGAAGGGGGAGGGGGGTTATACTAAGGAAGCCTCTGTACGTGTGTTTCTACCTTTTGAGTGTGTTAGTGTGTAAGGACCGGGGGCCTGGGTCAACTATATCCGTTGAACCCGGAGACCTCGACGCACGATAGATCACGAACCTAATTCAACGCTGAACCGTTTATTCCTAATGACAAAAAGTAAAGAAAAAGTCCAAAGCCAACACACATCGGTTTGACATGAGCTTATATAACTTATACGTGTGCACATTTTAATTGATAAAATTTATATATATTATTTCAATTAATTAAGTCCTCAACTTCTAGTATAAATTATAAGCTTATTTTATTAGACAATCATAACATCATAATGATCAACTAATTTATAAGATAAAGAATTAAATTATTAAATGTATGACTAAATATATTTATTTAAAATGTCAATGTTTATTTTTTCCAAACGGGACTTGTAAAGCAGCTATATCTGACAATTAATACTACAGTATTTAAATTATTTATATTCTATTTTTATTAACATTTATTCAGTTTACCATAGCCCAGATGGGCTAGAGGTCGCGGCCTGTTTTCATAAACATGAGCTAGATAACCTGTGTATTAGCCTATTCTTTGTTATTTAACACCGAAAAGTAAACAATCAGAACCTAATTTTATATTAAATTAATATTGGGTATTGACATTTCATTATTTATAGTTTAAAAAGTTATGCTGTAATAGAAGGAATAATACTTAAATCTATATGCCTATAGGGTGTACTTTGTTTAACAATAAGATATTTTAAAATAAACTATAATTTGTGTGATGAACACTTTTTTTTAAAAAAAGTGGTACAAAGTATTTAGATTATTACTATAGAAAAACGGGTTACTAAGTATTTAGAAAGCATCCCTGCCAAAAAAAAAGTTTTTATTTTATATTAGTTGTGCTACATACTTATATGTAGAATATTTTCATTTACCTATAATTTGTTTATTATTATATACTTATTTGTAAAACATTTGAAATGCTTGGTAAGGAACGTTTGAGAATATTAAGAAAAATAAAATTCAAATTTACGTTAAAACAGCTAAAAATAAATTCAATTTTTACTTTTCAAATATAATAATTTTTCTGTCATTTCCCAAGAGTAATACATTAAATTTCAATATATGCATAGTCACATCATCCTTTGATTCTTTCAACTTAGATTTAAGTGTAATCTACTCAAATGTCTATTTTAAAATGTACCTAATTTTTAGATGTTTATTACAATTTCAACACATTCATAATTAAAATTTATCATAGCTTGTAATCAATACTACCAAATATTTTACAAATATCATTTAAATATCGTGCATATATACTATATTCTTATTATTTATTTATGTTTCTTTCCCGTCAATCTAGTACAACTTGTCCAACTTAAATTAACTAAAAATTAAATTTTTCTTTTTCTTAATATACCTAAAAAAATGATTGACTATACAAGTTTCGAATTATTAACAAAATGATTTTTCTTGTATTTATGTTAAATGTAAACATATTGTAGGTAATTATTTAATTTTCTTTGACACAAGCTATTATACTTGAAATGATTTTTTGTTATTGATTAGCTTATTTTGAAGTATTTCATTTATAAGATTAATATAAAACCGCAGCTGTAATTTTATTTGATATATTTTTGGTTAAAAAGTAGGCCTACTTAGTTCTTTTTTTTTAATGTGCTTGTTTTTTTAATGAATAGCTTAGTGCATGTGAAGACTTTTTTATATCACTTCTTTTTCATCATTAAATTTGATATCGGTAACATAGTTTTGATTGTGTTCATTATAGATTTTTTTCAGGGCTTTCTATGATGGACGAATTTTTAGTAAAAGGTTGTTTGAGGCGGTATATATTGTTAGTCTAGTTGTTGAACACTTTTATACCTCTAATGTTTTTAGGGAAATTATCTCGACTTCCCGAAAAAATAATTATTGTGATTGTAAATAAAATCAAGCAAGAGTATTTGATAAATGTCTACATTTCATAGCCTCCTGAAACCGAAAAAGTGTATTTCTTTGTGTCTATCTGTCTATGTGTACGGCTGTGTGTATATCTCTATGTGTGTGTTTATGTGGATGTCTATGTCTGTTTATGTGTTTATGTCTGTGTGTCTGTATCTCGGGCCTAGAGCCAAAACCATTTTACTGAACGGGCTAAGGCTTTATTTAAGGTTTTCAAAAGATTATCGTCAGAGTTTTTTTTAAATTATAGATATATCAAAACCTAAAATTAAGGGTAGTTTACTTATAGGTTAAAAATATCTTTTCGAAATTGCTCCTATCAAATTTGATTTAAATTCGATTTTTGGCACTGTTTAACATTACCAACAAAATGACGCATCTCATTTTCCCGGGGAAATGACTTTGAAGGGTATGGGTATGTTACATAAGTGGATGTCTTATACTTTGATTACATAACCGCAACCCTTTGAGATACCAATTAATCATTGCTCTTTGATGAACAGAGATGTAACTTTTTTTCCCTCGATGTTTCTGTAACAGTAAATATTATAATTTTAGCTCTTTGTTTGAATGTTTCTGTACCGTCATTTATTATTACGTTTCACATATCTTACGAATTTGGAATAAATATTTCAATTTTTAGTTAAAAGAGCGAGAAAAATTTTGCAATGTGCGTTGCCATTTATTTTCTTTAAGCTCTGTGTTACAGTCTGTATAAAATCAAACAAAATTTTTACATTTTCTACGGAATAACTTTTGATAAATATAACATTTTTAAATGTCTTTATTTTTCTAGTGAATATTTCTTAAATTTCTGGTTCAAATACACTTTATGTATATGTTTCATTTATCCAATGAGTAGCACTAATAAGGGAAATCCATAAAACGTATGTTCTATTTATATCCCTCTAAATATCGTAAGCTCCACGTGTTTAGTAGCTAATACACTCTGTAGGGAAGCCGCCAAATATACATCCAGCATAAAATTCCCTAAATATCACATGACTCTTGTGTTCTAGGAGCAAATGGACTCCGGAGGAGAGGCCGCCAGACGTACACCCGGTATCAAACCCTCGAACTCGAGAAAGAATTCCACACAAACCACTACCTCACGCGGCGGAGGCGTATCGAGATGGCGCATGCGCTGTGCCTCACGGAGAGGCAGATCAAGATCTGGTTCCAGAACAGGAGGATGAAACTGAAGAAGGAGATTCAGGCGATAAAGGAGTTGAACGAGCAGGAGAAACAGGCGCAGGCGCAGAAGGCGGCGGCAGCGGCAGCCGCCGCGGCGGTACAACAGCAGCAGCAAGGGGAGCAGAACTAGGCGTGGCAGTATGGGGGCGGCCACTTCGATAAGGTAGGAATATTCCACAGACAAGAGATACTTGGTACCAAAAACTTTCGTTATCAAATGGTTATGAACCTTTAACTGCGGTCACCTCAACTTGGTCTTCCAGTTGAATCCCAGGTTCTGAGTTTGATTCTGAAATGAGACTGATGCTTTTTATACGGTCACCCCTTCACACCGAACTTGTTCACTCTGATGCTACGTATTGGAATACACTCACCGCTCACAATACAAGGAAACAATATCCGGTTGTTAGTACGCAGGGGAATACAAATGGAATACATCCACTATTGTTAACCCTATATTAAATTATACCCCGTGATTGTTTTTAAAAGCTAATTTTTTACCCTATCTAATTTTAATTAGCAGTTACGTTCCCAAATCTGCAAATATCTCAATAATCAACTCAAATCTAGTTTCAGAACACTTGGAGGTTGAAAACCTCTACCATGGAAAGCATTCTTAGAGGTTGAATTAATAATTTATAACATAGGTGATGGAAATAGTTTTATAGTAAAGCCAGGGGAGGAAAACTTATGAAAACTAATGCTATTTTTGAAAAATAAAAATAACTGTGTAACGGTAAACGTCTGTAAGTTATATATTTTTATTTCCTAGGTGATTCCTTTAAAAATTTACTTTCATTGGAGCAACATTTCATATTCATTCTGTTCGTTTAGTTTATATTTTTAAGACATAAATTATGTAGGATTAAATATTTTCTGTTCGACGTTGTTAAACTTTGAAACGGCGCAAACCTATAGTGCAATTATGTGGAAAGAAAATTGGAAAATCAAACCTGGAATAAAGGATTGGATATTAAAATTCGGAAGTATCTAAAGGTAGAAAATTTTCAGGTCTTGCATTTACATACTTAAATAAAAAACTAATAAAAACACGAAGTTTTAAAATATTCGGCTGAAGCATTTATTGAAGAATTAACTATTTAATTTAATTCTTTGTTACATTTATTTGAGAAATATCTCTGAGGTTATAGAAGGTGAATGAATCTCAGTTCTTGTCTACCACAATAATTGAATATTTGCCGATTGTAGGCTTACACACTTCTTTGTTAGGTGTTGAGTGGGTGTTGTGTGAATTATTGTAGTTGATATTGATCAGAATCTCCTAGAAAAAGCTGTAGCCTATTTATAGAGTTGGTTTATAAGAAAAATTATAATATGTTGAATGTAAACTTAAGTTTGTCAATATTTTAAGTACTAAATACAATATTCAGGATTTTTGTCTGTTTGTAAATGTGAGTAATAAGTACGGAAGCAATCATATAGAGGAAGACTTCTATAATGGTGTCAAATATTTTAGGGGTGTATTCCTATAGAAAAAATTGGGGTATATAAACATTTAGTTTTATATTTATTAAAGGTTTTGCTCAATGGTGGATTGGTCTTGGGGGATTAATTGACTGGCCTGCTCGAGCATAAGATTTAAATTCACTAGATTTGATTTTATTCCTGTGGACATTAAAGTCCATTGGCTTCGCAACTTCTGCGCCTGATGACGTTTTATAAGAGCGTATCGTAAATGGATGTGAGCAAATACTCAACACCTCAGGTGTATTCAATAGAGTACGACAAAGCATGGAACGCAGGCCCAGAGGTTTAACCGATGCAGATCACCTTTTTAAACAAGTTTTTTCAACCAAATAATCTCTTCGTGTTTTTGTTTGTTTCTATAAAACTGTATTGTTTAGTTGCATTAATCCTTACATTAAGTTTTTTACTAACTGAATAATAAAACTCCTCCCAACACAGAAGCTTGGTGTTTCTAGATCCATGCTTATATTAATTTTTCTTAGTGTTTGGTGGATGGGAATATGCCCCTACAATATTTGATACCAATTAAAATACATGTTTAATGTGTGGAAAAAAAACCACTTTGGGTAGGCTTACACCTGGTCGAACGGGAACCCCAATCGCCTGGATAAATCTCAGGCCCACTACCCGAATTGATGAACCTGCCGGTAATGGAGATTATATTCTGGATGACTTATTACGAGTGAACATGCCTTGCTCTTCAACGAAAGAGGTCAAACTTGTTCCTCGGCTTGCTTTGGGAAAAAAAACCAAGACAACAAAAACGTTTAATCATACTATAATAATCACAAACGTTTTAAGTCAAGAACTTGGAAGGATTGTTATACTGTTCTGCCCGAAGCGCTAAAGATACCTTGCGAATATTATAGGTTTGAGAAAAAAAGGTAACCAAGTCTCATCCAATGTAGCTAATCGCTTTCAACAAAGCCATAAGTAATTCTATTAAAAGAGAAAAAAAAAGTACCAGGAGAAATATGCTTTATCCCCTGCATTTGAAATATAGCTTTTTAAATAGTAACTAAGCTACATATGAGTACATAGCTCTCCCGTTACTTGCTATAAAATTTGACGATATTTTATCTTTACAAGCACATCTCAGGACCTCAGCCTTGTAAGTCATGACTTCAAACCTCAGTAGAGCAAGAATGGCTTTACGAATAACTCATCTAGACATCACTACGTACATCTTTTTTATATTTTTTATTATTTTGTCTCAATTCCGTGTTATACATTTTACTAATCTATTGTATCTTAGTTCTGATTCTTTTGTGGAGATGATTTATTTCCTCAATTGTTTTATATTTTTTGCTTTTGAGAACTTAGATTGATAAGAAATTTTAAGTTACAACGTATGAATACACTTTGTGATTAGTAATATACAAAATAGTGAACATTAGATTCTCATCAAAGGAACATCTATGAATGAATATAATAACTTTATAGTTCTATTACTTACACTAAAATTAATATTATAAATTGTAATTTGTTGGGAAAGTTTGTCTGGAAAACATTCAAGTCATAGTTATAAATGTTGCATCTTCTGGTGATCAGGAAGAGGTACGAGTAAAAATGATTATTTTTTAATTGCCTTTCTTAATTAGTGTTTAAACACAATCATCCAAATTAGTTATCTCATATTCATTGAAATATATTTTCCTTGAAAGCTACTATTATGAAGGCATGTTTTAATGGTGCACTTAATATTCCAGAAAGTGTATTTTTAACATGAACCGATCATTTTAAGGATTGTAATATAGTGATCATGGCATTCCTTTTCTCCATAAGGTTTTCAAATATGGACTTCATAAGTCCAAGACCGGAAACTGAAGTAGGTTACTTGTATGGTTTTCGCTCTAATATGTGATACCGAGTTTCAGGACGCGAGCATTTATATAAAGTCGAGCGCGTTAATGATAGCCTTGGCATCCACTTCATTCGCTCCTGCTGACTGGCTGGCAGCTTGAAAACCCTACGGCCAATCACTTTTTGATGTCTTCATACAGGCTCGAAACAACATAGAAAAAAAATCTTCAGTACAAGAAAAAACAACGATTGAGAGAAAGGAACAAACCAACTTATTATTATTATTATTATTAGCACCACGTCTTACTACCCGTTCGGGTTATACGCACTTACGCTAATGTGTAATGGTAGGGTGATTGTGAGATGAAATTGAGGACCTAAGTTTAACGTGGAATACGAACCACGGTGGAGGACTGGCATTCCCCACATTCACAAGATGTCTTGTCAGAGGTGAAGGAAGGGTTTGGTAATTAGATAAATCTGTGCTGGGACCTAGGCTTGAACCCCGGCCGCCAGCACAGAAGTCTGACACCTTACCCCAAGACCGCCAGGTCACCTAAACCACCTTGATTTTTAATTTTAGCACCTAGAATTTTTTTTTAATTAGTATAATATGAATTATATTAAAATAGCAGATACTAATAAATGTCTTTGAAGGTCTTTCTATTCCTTATTACAAGATTGCAAGATATTCAATAATTTAAAATCTCCGTTGAATAAGTATACCTGTGCACAGAAATCGTACCCGATACATTTGAAGTAGCTCTCCAAAATTTCCCTGTTTATTCACGTGTCCAAGGCTACGCCCACGCTTGTGAGCTGGACGCTGCGACCAGGTCACGTGGAATGATTTTTGTTGCTACCAGCCACGCTTGCGACCTGGTCGCCGCGTTTTATTACCAGTTATCATGGCACCAAGGCACACTGCCGCGACACGAACGCAAGTGTGGCCACCCTTGGCGACCAGCGACAGATTTTAAAACGCTTTCGTGAGAGTTTTCAGGTCGCAGTGACAAATACGCTCGCCTTTATTTCTTATGGAGGTGGCCCCACTTGCGTTCGTGTTTCAACCTGTCGCGAGAACACTGGACACTTGTGTGGGTTTGCTTGCGTCGTCCTAGGTTAAAATGTCGACTGATAAGGTGTTCGGGACCACACTATCACTCTCCCCCAAAGCATTTTCACCAACTGTCTTGCAAACCGCCCAGTGTTTCCCGCCTGTCTGGAGATTGACACTCTAGTACGGTGCTTAGCAATGTTTTATACCGAGCTATTTATAAATGATCACCACCGTGGAATCCGAAACATCGAGACTACGCAAACAGGGATGTTAAATACAAACTCTGGATAGAGCTTGTAGTTGCAACAGTGGAGGGTTGGGATGAATTAAACAATGAGGAAATAAATGAACAAGGTAAGAACTTCTCAATTAGCATTAAAAAAAATCAAACTATATACAGAATGCAAACTAACAATAGATTGAAATGCTTGGCAAGGTCTTGGAGTGCAAAGGTTGTTTCCAATCATGGTAATTAATTCCTTTTGTAAATAATATTTTTTTAAATACCGTGAACATAGCGATAAATTACGTTTTATACATGACACCGAAAACATTATAATTAAATATGGGTGTGTTCTCAGGTTTCTTACAAGTCGGTCCATAAGTCTCTGCTTATTAATGGGGTGAACAACGTATTATATATATTTACGTTTCTTCGTCATATAACTATATACTACTATGGCTAATAACACATCTTCACGCCTTGATGCCATTATAGCTGGTCATAAAACGCGGCGACCAGGTCGCAAGCGTGGCTGGTAGCAACAAAAATCATTCAACGTGACCTGGTCGCGGCGACCAGGTAGCAAGCGTGGCCGTAGCCTTGTTGTATCGCTTTTACTGCTGTGTGGACTCTTTTACTATACGGAAAAACTGTCTTTGATTTTTCTAATCTTAGTAAATGCGTCTATAATGATGATATACCAACATCGTCAAAACTGAAAATAGGCTCATCAATTTTATTTATTTTTTAAATTTACTATACAAAAAATTATTTTTATCCGTTTAAAAAAAATTTATTTTCTAAGATCAATTGTCAAGTCAATAATATCGCTTAGTATGCATTGCATTGCATAATTTATTTCTTAGATTGGGCCCTATATAGTCTTAATTACAAATCATTTTCTCAAACCACTATTATGGCTTCATTCTAGCCCACACCATCAATGTTACTCATTAATAAATAAGGTATGTTCTATCACTGCTATTTTTTAGATAAATAGGTTTACCACCAAATTTATGATAAAATTACTAAACATCTATTACCAGGAGCCTCAATTTTGACCAAAGCTCATCTGCCACTTTCTGATGAACGTTGGCCTGTCAATTCTAAAAATAATAGTAAAAAAAATCAATGCAACCTAAAACGGGTTGAAAATTTATGATCATATTGAGATGATGAGGAGCAGTATTTTTTTTATTTTATCTTTTTATTAGAAAAGAGTCAAGCTCAATAAATAGCAATTAGGAGATCAAAAGTGATCTATTCCTCGAACAGAGTTAAATTTAAATGATTTCTGTGTGAGTTGAGTGGTCTGTAATTATACGTGATCCCTTATAATTTAGTTGTGTAGTTTATTTCACTCTCTTGCTGTTATATCATTTTAAAGGTTCGTAGTTAATTTACTGTAGTCTATTGGTAGCAGTGTCATAAAAATGTTTCAAACAGTGTTGACCAATACGTGGTCACAGGAAATAAACTTGAATGTTAAAATGAAATGAATTAAATCTAGTAACATTTTTTTCTCGTTATTTTAAAAATAGCGGAAAATAAATTACTGTAAACAATAGGACTAATTTTTATTTCCCCCCAAACTATTAAGGTAGTATTTATAGCTAAGTTATTTTACTTGGTAAATTTTAAAGTAATTATATAACATATTGATAGACCAATACAACTGCTATTGTGTAATTAATAATTATTTAAATTTGTGCTTTTTTTAAAAAATAATTTTTGGTTAAAACTTTAATTCACGTTTAACTCTCACAAATATTTTTGAGACCTAACGTCGTTATATGAATAGTTCTAGACATTTAATGAAAGTTTATTATCAAAATTAATGCAAGTTATAATGATCGTACCTAGGAATACCAGTAAATTTTACTATCTAAGATGTCTTACGGTTATTAAAGGTTTTTTACTTATTTTTAAAACTTAATCATAGGGCGGTAAACCTCTAAACAGACTGACGTGATCCTTTACTATAGAAATAATTTTCATCGTTTGTACATTTAACTGAAACTTTTAAAATCAATTCGTAATCTCTCTTAATCACTTTTCTCATTTCTAAAATACTCAGTAATTTTAATAAAAAGCACAAGAGTTCTCATCTTATAACATGGTAAAGACCCACAACTCTTTTTTTAAATATAATTTAGGTTTTTTTATGTCCATCTTGCTATCTCTTTATAAATAGCTTACAATAAAAAGTCTTGTTCTCCTTTACCTTCCATTAAAATAACTACATTTATCTTTTAATAAAAAGTGGATAACTTATTTTCAAAGGAAGCATATAAGCGTAGCTCACGACCTTGACTGATTATGTGTTTCGGCACTTTGTGGAAGTTGTCCAAAAGAAGGAAAAAAGGACAAGTTGTAATACTTTAATCATTCTTGGTGAAAAAAGACTTAAAATAGCTTGATACTATATAAATTTGGTAAAAAGTAGCTTTAAAAAATATATACAATACTTGTGTGTGTTCTGGCAAGTTATGATAACATTTTACGTTAATGTGATTATTATTATTATTATTATTATTATATGAGTACAGCCTCTTTATAGGATATTACCATTCCAATAAATACAAGAAAATAAAAACCTATTCCCTTAACACCCACTCAATTTATAATAAAGAAGTATATACAATCGGCAAATACTCTAATTATTATGGTAAACAGGAACTGAAATGTACCACCCCCAAATTTTTTAAATTTGCTACCACCAACACTCCGAGAAATCCCACGAGAAATCCCACAAATAAGTATAGCGAAAAGTAAAATTAAAGATTGGCTACTTCAAGGCATGCTTCAAACAACTATGTACATATTTTTGAGAGGAAATTTTATTACATGTGTAACACTTTTGTTTTTTAATTTTTTATTATAATAATTTTTTTTTTTATATTTAACTGCAAAATCTAATGATGTTTCTTTAGGTACTTCAGGATTGTATCAAAAAATCAATTATGTAATTTTCTTTTAAATCCTAAATAAACGATGATTTATTGTTGAATGATTTATTATTTTTATTAATAATATTATTATTTCATGTTGAAAGTTTTTTAATTCCTTCGATTTATTTAACTAGAACTTTCTAAACTGACTAATTATATCAGCACATGACTTATAACTTAAGTCTAGAATAGACACAACATCTAGCCCCCGACCGTTAATTCATCACTGCGAAAGCAGAAACTCACATTTCACCAATGATAGCTATTCCAGCCATGCTAGCAATTGAGCCTGGGACCCTTAGTTAAGACACGCAACCAACTGAGTTAGGGTGTTGGAACATATCGATACTACCCATCTAAGGTGACTTACTGAACCTATGACTTTGCGTATGAGTATATTTTTTAAAAACATCATGGTTAACTGCCTGTCCAGCTTTTTGCAAATTTGATAACTACTCCGATAAGGTAATCTATCCGAATTTTCGTGGAAATAAAGTGGAAAACCAATTTTTTTAAATCCATGCTCTGTAGACGCGACAGGAATTCGAACCCCGATCACGCTGTCATCATTAGGCCTGACGCCTTGGGCCTTTCAGCCACTGAAGCGGGTGAATGAAAATAGTAGCTTTACTAATGATATAACGAAGCTTATTTTTTTTTATCTAGATAGAACTAAATATTTAGTTTAAGAGCAATTTACTTAGATTATATATATATAACGGGCTATTTTATCTTATGTTGAAAAATAATAATTCAGATGTCATGTTCAACGTGGTACAGTCAAAACTTTGGTTCCTCAAACATCAGGTGGGAAATGTTTCTCTTTCTAATCTGAATGATGTGTTCAATAGACTTGTCAACGTTTAGAAAATATGTTTGCTACCTGTAATCGTAATATATCGGACTCAACCTAATTGAACAACACGTGAATAAGATGTTTTTGGATCCGGAGGGTGTGTGTGGTGCCTGGATGGTAGGGGTTATTGTTGAACCAAAGTCTCTCATTGGTGTTTTTTTGTATAAAAAATCACATCTATGACAATTCATAAGCATTTGGTATAATTAAAATAAATATTAATATTTAAGTGTTATGGTAAGTTTTTAATGAAATTTGCAGTTCCTGAATACGTTTCTTGATTTTGCTGTATGGATTAAAATTTTTATTTTGTTAGTCACAACTTACTAATCTTAAATACAGATAATAATAATTGTATTATTAAATTAAGTTTATAGTTTATTGTAATTATTTAAAGAATGGAGCCTTTAATAATGTTCATACATTGTACATAACTTTTTGACTCTTCTTGGGATCATGAATTTGTTAGTGCCTTTTTTTTTACAATTCCAAAATAACAACTTCATTATTTCCCACCTTCCAATCTCAGTCGACACACTCAAAATATTTATAAAATATGCAAAAGTTTTGAGAGCTTAGTAAGTCTCTTTCTAACCTAAGGAGGTGGAGTTAAATACTTCTCTATTACTTGAAAATACATTTCATACGCTTCGGTGGATGCATGGTCTAAACCGCTACTCTGGCAATAGAATAGAGACACGATAACTGGGAGAGTGAAGTTCGAATCTTGGTTAGGTGTACTGTGATTGGTTTTCACTAAATGGTTCTCCACTCTCCCTCCACGTAAATTCGGGTAAACTTTATATAATAAATATATATATTTTTATTTATAAAACAGTATGCGTATAACCTAAACGGGTAGTCATATTTGGTGCTAAAGAAACTTATATATTTTTTTGTATTTGTTGAGGTATTTAACGTGCAATCTCTGAATTGAGTGATCATGTCAGCACATGATAATTTCTATGGGCGATACCGAAAGGGCCTACTAATTTTGGCAAGAAAGGTATTTTGACAATATCCATAAAGTTTATTTTACATGACACAATCGACATGGGACCGACGCATTTACTTCCCTTACGAAGAATGTTGTTCTACTGATTTTAATTGCTCAATAAAAAATTTGTAGATCCTGGCTGGGTTCTAACCCACAAACATCGGGTTCTGAGGTGAGCACTTTACCCCAAGACTACTGAGGTCGACATTTATTTATTCAATATTATGTTATAACCTCACTCCAGATGAATGTCCAGATGTTGCTCTAATAAGTTGCCTTCCTTATCTTATTTCCTCGCGTTAATGTTTAAAGTCGACAACATATACAGTAGCCCTGTGGCTTATTTGGTGCTTACTGACAGCTCACAGCTGACTTCTGACAGTCAACATTTAGGTAAATACCTAAATTTTCACTTTCAGAAGTGACAGCTGCTAAACACATGTTTTTGAAGATCATTTGGTTCGGCGTAGGATTACATAATTTGGTCTGGTAACTTTCCAAAGCCGTCAGCTGTCAATCAGCACCAAAGAAGCCATGGGGATACTGTAGATATACAGTACTAGAGCACTAGATCGTAAGACAGATCGAATAAATCCTGTCTAGGTTTTTAACGGCCTTCAAGATGATCGATTTAATCTAAGGTCCAGCCCCACCTATGATTTCTCAATCGTGCTGTTTTCTCTGCCCTGGTGCACTCTTGAGGGCTTTTCAAGAGTGTAGCTAAGATAGTGAGGGGCGAGGGGGGCAAGGGATTCGACAAGGACCTGTTTTGTTTTTTTTATTTAAAGAAATTTTTGAATCTATAATGTGGAATGAAACTGGTTTCACAGGGTTCTTTTATAGACGAGTCTTTCCTGGGTTACTTCACTTACGGGGCATCAGATAGTAATACGTAACCACACTTTTTTTATGATATAAAAAGTTAAATAACAAAAAATTGGTATGAAAACATGTGAGTCGCGACTTCAATCAAAGTTTTACGAACGGAGAAACTAAAGCTTTTTTTTTAGTATTTTTTTTTAAAATAATTAGTTTATTTTGTGTCGTCGTGGTATTCCTGTATTTCCGCTAATTTATTTAGTTATCTTACAACTACAAGACAAGGAGGGAAGATTTTAAAGTATTGATATAATCATATGATTGAAAATCATGTGAGGTCAAAATGTGAAAAATATCCTCCAGTAAATGAACATTATCGAACCTTGGAATTCTAATTAAGGGTCACAAATCATTTCCAGCATATCCCCTGCCGGTTAGAATGAATTAATATTTCTGGTAACACTATTATTTTACTCTGGTTAAATAAGCCTACGCTTTTATTGACCGACCATAGTGAGGTCACGTTTTAACTTTACCATCTGGAATTTAATCTGTCTGTTCTGATGTTTTCTCCGTGATGGATGGTAAATTTATGGACCAAATTTAACGAGATCTAGCAGGAATATTCTTTGTTTTGAACTAAACGTAATCGATTTATGTACATAGTTCTTCAATCTGACTATACGTTTTAATGACAGCCCCTCAAAATGTTTTTTGTTTGAAAACTCATATCAAGTGTTATGAATTTATAGTTCAAAAAATTTGATTGAAATATTAATGTCAACGTCTTAAATAACGTGAACAATAGTTGTTCTCTATACATTTTATTTTAGTATTTATTTATTTATTTATTTAATACCGCGTCTGGTTTTTATTTTATTTTACGTTACCCGTTTGGGTTAAACTCTTGAGTACTAATTACGCTAACGTTTTAAGAATTGGGAAAGTTGAATTTAGAGAAAGTGAGCCTACATTTGCGTGGAGAGAAAGTGGAAAACCATTTAGAAAAACCGCCCCCAGTTCACCCGACCGAGATTCGAACCTTGATATCCCCATCCTTTGCAGTCTAGCTCTACATGAAACTAGTATGATAGCCAATTAAGCCACTGAGGTGGATTATTATTTTATTATATAATATTTTATTGTTGAATATAGTATTGATTTGTTTCATATCTTACATGATCACAGAGTAAATAAATGGTACGGAGCTCCACACGGACTTTCTCGCTCTATTGTTTAAAAATGGAAATATTTACTCAAAACTCGTAAAATATGTGAATCAAATTAATATACAATAGAAAACCCAAGAATAAATTGTACTATTCTTATTTAAAACATTTTTTGAGTCGTGGTTTTCAATTTTATAATTTAATTTTTAAAGAATTAATGTCCTCAATTGTATGTTCGGACCGATAAAAAAGATCAATATTGGGTTCACAAGGGTCAACCCTTCGTATTAAAATTTCAACTTAAGGTTAAAATTTTCTACATTTTATTAAGTGTTGCACATCTTCATGTCATTGCATTGCTATTAAATTCCTCATTTATAAATTTTGACAAATAAAAAATGTAGATATTAATTATTGAGTCTAAAATGAAGGATATAGATCATTGTTGTACAAACATTTCTCCTAAGTGGTTTAAGAAAAAGAACATAAACATTTAGGAGACTTATATTTAATTACTCTATGGCATTGGAGAATTATTGTGTTAAAACTCAAGTAGCAGGGTCTATATCTTTACAACTAAAGTCACAAAATTGTATTAATATATTTGCCAATATCTAAGAAACTGTTGTTTTTATAAAAATATATTCCATATAAAAGATTTTATTTTTAATAGTACTACAATTTTGCAACGATAAGTTATTTAGTATCACAAATAGTTGCAGAGATACGTAAATTTCCGTTTCTGTAAAGTAACCTAAAAGTCAATTTTTACGGGAGAATGAAAATAGTCAGTCTATTTATAATATTAATCAACGCCCAGATACAAATTTTAATTAAAATCGTTAGAGCCGATTTTGAGAAAATCTATTTGATCTCTTTTCGCCCTTTCTTAAACTACTCTTTATTTTAAGTTTAAACAGACAGAATTGCAAATATCACTTTTTAGGGTTTGGAGGGGGTCATGAGACGTCGACATCCATCAACATGTCAGGTTAAGTTTTTTCTTACGGTCGCAATACTCTTACCTTTAGTGTTCGAAAAGTTAAAAATTATATATATTTGCATATAGCTTGAAAGTTATTGGTTTTATAAAAATATGCTTCGATTAAAATGTTTGTATTATAAATATATCTACATATTTGTAATGATAAGTAATTTCATTTCTCAAATATTTTCGGAGATATGATACAAAATGAGAATTTAAGCTTCAGACCGGAGGCCTTAAAGTCATTTTGCTGAAATATTGAAAGTAGCTATTTTATTTAGAATATTTATAAATTTTTAGAAATGAAATTTATTCAAAATCGTTAAAGCCGATTTTGAGAAAATCAATTTTTTCTCTTTTTGCCCTTCAGTAAACTACCCTTAATTTTAGGGCTAGATATCCAATTCCAAAAACTCCTCGGGGAAACCCTATGAAAACCCTAGATACCAAGTCTTAGCTCAATCGGTAAACTAGTTTAGGCTCTAGTTGGAGGTAGGCTACAGACAGACAGACAGGCAGACGGGAAATTTAAAAAAAAAAACACTTTGTCGGATTCAGGGGGTCAAGATTCATCAAAATCTCGAGTTCGATTGTTTTGAAGATCACAATACTTTCTCTATCTTTTAGATAGCGAGAAAGTAAAAATATCAACTCCACTTTCAAAGAGATATTTTAGCTTGAAATCCAAAGATAATCTTAAGAATGTAGTAGTAATAATATGACATATTATTGTTAACAATATGAGAGGTTTACTGTTTACAGAACCACCTAGTTTAACTCTATACTAATTAAAAATCATATCAATTTTAGCAATTTATCTAGTATTCAAATTTGAATATATTGATTTTTAAAAAATATTGCAAGGGTGTAATAATTGTAAGCTAAGTGTGTCTCAACATAAACAATAAAAAATATAAATAATAATAATTTAACACTTAAACTATTTTTTAGCTCTGAAATTATTTTAGTAACCCACAGAGCATAAAATAACACACCACGTCTACGAATAACATATCCTGTTTGATGGAAAATCGCTTTTGTGTTGTTTTTTTCCTCCCACACAAACTATATTAACTGAATGTTTGCTTACTGACAATAGGTCATTGATTTTCAAATAACGGATTTGTTAAACATACATCTATATGATCAATCTAAAAAAACAACAACACGAAGCTACAGCAAATAAATCAGTTCCACCTGCTTGCCACATGCACATGGAATGTTCCCGACGCGAGCGCTAGGAATTTCCCATAAAAACTTGATCGTAATGTCGGTAACCGGTTTATTTGTTTTGGTGTGTGACGTCGCTACCTATTTTTTTTTTTCAATCCCCATCAAATAGTAAAAGTAATGCCACAACCATAACCTCCTTTCAGCCCCGCAAATTATTTTATTGGTGGACACATGGGGAGTGTGAGGGAGGAGAGGTATATATTTCCTTC
>CABFOV010000049.1:68560-88039 GCA_902141375.1 Timema poppense
CTCACAGTTTTCTTCTTGCCGGAACAAATCGCTTTTTTTAGAGCTTACACACTTTTATGTTACCCTAATACATTTTATTTTACAGCTATCAAATGCCATAAACACAGAAAAAAACCTGTTTGCTTTGGGTGTATTTAATTACAACCCACTAAATAGTTTCATATTGTTTCTTTTTTTTAACACTAAAGAAACAACTTAAGGTGTGATTTTATGGAGTGTTTAAAGACCGTATTGAGTCTTGAGATTTTATGGCTTTACCTAATGAGCCTATCAAAGCGATGAAAAACAATCGTTTGAGGTTGTTTTTTTAGAGCAATAAAAGTGAAGTGTGTTTATGGGCTATTTTGTCTGCACCCGGCAACATCGCATGGTCTATAACTCTCTGGCACGAGACCATTTCTTTCTCTCTCTCTATCAATCCCTTATAAACAAACATTGAGGTCTATAGGGCGAGGTGGTTAAGACACCCTGAATGAAATTGACCGCGCTATAAATAAAGACAAACTATAAAGATGCAGGAAAGGGTTAAGCAGATAGGTTAGTGATTTGACGAGGGTTTATGGAAAAAGGGTATATATTGCGGTTGAGTTTGTTTTATGTCTTATTATATTTAGTAACAAAAAACTAATTCCTTTAAAATAAATTTCAAGATTTAGATTTTGCCCTAGAATTTTTTATATGTGTGTTTAGCTATAAGGATCGTGATTTACATGTAACTTAGACCATTACATTTTTTCTGTGCCGTTAAAAAGCATAATAATATTTCATTTATGCTTTCTAATATTTTAAGTAAAACTATTGTAGTCGTGAAAAAAATACGAGCTCGAAATTATTACGAATTCTCAGGTTTTATGTGAACTCGACCCCCAAAAAATGAATTTTACAATTTTACGATTTTACAAAGCCTATCTGTTAGCCTAGTTATAGATAAACTTCGTCTTTTATAGGGGCTTACCATTTTTTATATTAGTAAAATAGGCTTAGGCCTATTTAGATATGAGCTTAAAAGTTTGAACGATAATTTAACTTATTTTAAGTTAAATTTGCACGGATAACACGTCTTAACACCCATAAGGACTGTCTGCCATATTTATACTAATAAAGTAAAGGCGAGGAGAATAGATGTATAGATAATATGTCCACAACTACGTGGCGGGAGAGTGGGAAACTATTAAGAAAAGCATGTCAATATGACCTATACTTGGTCAGAAGAATTCAAATCCTGGACCCGTTGTAGACAAACTAGACTAAACTAAACCTATAGTGATGCCAATTTTTTTTTTAATTTTTGCTAAATATTCAGGTTATACACATAGGCTTATCATATATAATTACTCTAATGAGGTAAGATTGAGGAAGGAAGTAGTTTAGAGGTAATCTGCCCGCATTTTCTTGGAAGGAGAGTGGGAAGCCATTTTAGAAAAAAAACACCCTCAATGGACCCGACTTGGATTCGAACTACTATCCCCCTTTCCAAAATGTCAGGTAAGATTCTTCCTATTAAAATTGGACTGAATTAACTTCTTTACACCAGCCTCGGTGGTGTAGTTGGCTAACGCGCTAGTCGTGTAGAGCTCGACTGCTGAGGACGGGGAGATCGAGGTTCGAATCTCGGTCGGGTGAACTAGGGGGTAGTTTTTCCTAAAAGGTTTTCCACTCTCCCTCCACGCAAATGCGGGTTCACTTCCTATAATTCCAACCTTCCCAATTCCTAATCCATTAGAGTAGTTAGTACTTAAAGCGTATAACCCGAGCGGGTAGTGAGACGCGGTGCTAAATAACAAATATATAACTTCTCTACAGACTATCAATAAATATATGTTCTCATTCGTTAAAATCATTAATATAGGCCACATTTTGAACCACTCCTTAACATTCCTAGATTTTAGCCCAAAACATAACCCTTCCCCCACCTATTGTCGAACCTGGCCACCTCCAATCCTTTCCTCAGAGTCGTTTAGTCGGTTCCTCTACTATACCCTCCGCTTCTGAAGTACCCATAATCCTTCAGTAGAGTAGTTTCGTTGTATAGAGCAATAAAAAGTCGGCTCCTCACTCAGTTCAGTCCTGGGGCCCATAAAAATACTCTTCATGCAATGTCCTTGTTCCCCCGTCACCCCACACCCCCTCTCGGTCGCACCCATCGGGCTTGGTCGTATTCCTACCACCCTCTCTGTCCCACTCGCTAGAAGAAAGGACCCTGTCTCTCTCGCACTCGCTGCCCGAGATGAACTGCCTTTTAAAAAGCCATAAAAGGCGGTGACTACGCGTAAAACACCTCGTAAAATGGTCGCTATCACATCGCTTGTTAGTATTGTCTCTGGCGAGTGGGTTAGTTAACGAGTCTCGTTTTATCCCCCCCTCCCCCTTTTCCTATCTTTGTTGTTTTATTTTATCTGAGATTCTTGATTAAGGTCTATCTCTATTAAGCTACTTGTTAGATTTATTAAGAGTGGGACAGAATATCTATAAACGCTTACTGTAGGCAATTGGTACTTACTATTTATTTTTGTTTATTATGAGATTTCTAAATTACAGATGTACTTTCTGTTTGCTCAGTGTTTTATTTAATATTTTTTTTAGCACCACGTCTTACTATCCATCCTGAATATATACACGGCCATTACGTTAGTGGAGTAGGAATGAGCTAGGTATTTTTTTTAAAGAAATGTACCCGTATTTGTATAAAGGAACATTGAGAAATACTTTAGGAAAATGGATTCTCATTTCACCTGATCCGGGAATCGAAACCTAAACTCCCCACCATCGAAAGTTCAGTAAATCGCTATTGTGATGCCTTGGTACGTCAGTGTGAAACTCGTTTGATCATAAGGGCCACATTGAACTTAAAATTACATTTAGATAAAATATCTGTAAGATCAATATTGTGTGTAAATATTATTCCAAACTAGTATTCTAGACTACTATAACAAAAATAAAGTAGTAGGAGAGTAGTAAACCATTAAAAAACATGCTTTGTGTACGGATTACATATCCCTTCATTTATTTGAAGGTATAAGACATATTTAGTTTGTGTGTAGAAAGTGTAATATATTAATATCTAATTAGATAAATCTTTAAGATCTGGTGTTTGTACTGTACTCCTGTGATGTGGCTTTATTATGTCAACGATCCATTAACTCCAACTAATAACAATTAATAAATAAGTTTTATATTTATATTATTCATACAATCGTACTAAGGCCTAATTTCAATATTTTTTTCAAAGATTTGACACCAAACTTGCGTTTATAAAGCTCAATAGCTACCTGCAGAAATACATTTCTGCCCTAAACTATGTTGTCTAAAAGTACAGTTAACCTATATTAATTTGTAAAAGTAAAAATGATAAATTAAATTTTTATTGTAAAGTTTTTTTTTTTTACTTACACCTTTAACGTTGGCCTACAACATATTTGTATTTACATGTATGCAAATTTTATTCGAAATAAACATCGTAACACCTTTGTTAAATAACAAAATAAAACCTTAATATAAACATAAAAAAGGTGTGGGGTACAGAGAAAAAAAACACAAGTGGAAAAACTTAATATTTTATGCTTGTCATTGTTCTACTTTCATGATGTATATCAACATTTCTTTTTTTTCTTTTTTTGCAACTTTTGTGTTAATATACTTCTTTTTATTACAAAAAAAAATGAAGTGCGAGTTAATTCAGCTTTTTCGCCCTTAATTCTTCCCCTCCTGACAACCCTCCCCCCTTTTCATCCGCGTATTCCCCTCTCACGGAGTGAACAAAAGGGTGGTCACGTGATCAAGCACGCAGTCTGCCGTTGCGATGATCAATAACTTCCCTCGGCAACCTCATGGAGGGGTAGACAGAGTGGTAATATCAGGAGCGAGGGAGAGGAAATGAGGATCTTAAACCAGATACCAATAAGAATGAAACCACGTCTCGGTTATAAGATCATTAAAACAAAAAATCTAAGTTGGTATCCTATTAAAAAAATATTGTAATTAGCTTGTTTTCATCCAGAACAACACTTTGATCAAAACGTATTAATTTATTTGGAGGCAAAATATACAAAATTTAAGGCAAAGGCCTGAATATTTTCAGTTTTCATGAAAAAGACTCTAATTCATTTTGGAAAAAAAGAAAAAATAAGAAGAAAGTACTAAATGATATAATAAGACTTATTTAGAAAATAAAACTAAATGTATTTTATGGATTTAATAGCCACATTTAAATTTATTATTCTCTAGACTTGAAAAATTACACCCGGACACGGAAATCGATCCCGGAAACTTTAGCTTACTACACAAATGCTCTAACCGCTGAGCTATCATAGTCATCCCGTGTTCAGAGTAATTTTTGCTCATTGAGATGAATTTGAACTGCAAACAAAGTTATATAATTATTTTTCAATTGAACGTGCTCTTTTGAGTCGAGGCTATTTTAGTACTGAACTTATTACAACCTAAATATTTAATTTAACACTAAATAAGCCTACCAATGCTAGATACGCATGCATTACGACGTTTTTTTTTGCTTTTCATGAGGAAAAGTCGGTCGAGTGTTGAATATTGTCCTCTTGGCTCACCAGACAGAAAATTCACCATTTAATTAAAGGTTATGAACTACCAACAGTTTATATTAAATCATTCTGAACATATGTGGTATTAATGAACTACTGTAATTTATTTCCTAAAAATCCTTGTTACCATTGATAGTATTACAGTGGCGTGGCGTGGTGTGTTGCCAGGAAAAGCAAAACTGGTTTAAACCGTACCTGTGATATGTTTTTCCCCCTACGTGCTCCCCATTCGATTAACTATACATAGACTCTTCTCTACGTAACTCAGATGGGAAATATATTTCCATCAATAACTGGCCAATGAGTATACCTACTACTGAGTGATGAGAACATTTCCAGGTGCGGGTTTGAACTAACTCTGCCTACTTCTAAAACACTTTAAACCACGCATCTGGATAGTAATCAAAGTAGGAATTCATTATTTGGAGGCAATTTGCTCACTAGACTTTTTTTTAATACAATAAAGTGAATAAAAAAAATTAAAACAACTTGGACATGGAAATTGTAAAAATGAACTTTGGATTTTCTCTGATCTCTCATGGTCCATCTAGTAAGAAGGCCATCTTCTGGCAATTTGCTGCCATGCCTTTATTACATTTAGTTCATCTTATATCACATGAATTAAAACTTTTGTAAACTTATTGTTTAGATCCAGATCAACTGTTGTGTTGCTTTATGCGAGTCGATGACTGACAGTATCCCGAATCTGAAGAAAGGAAGCCATACGTGCTTAGGGGGGGAGGGAGGGAGGGCTGTTGCAAGAAGTGTCTGAAAAATACGCTAGGGGCCACTAACGTCGGGAACTGAGAGTTTTCCATCAACCACCGTCTGACTACTCTAACATCCTCCCCATCTTGAATATACTGGGTTTGCGGTTAACGTGGGAGCTATATTCAACATGTTTAAGGGTATTTAATGTGTGTACTCCATACACCAAATTATTATATCATCATACGATTTACAAACTAGCTTAATACCTAACCCCTTGGTGTTCTGCAGAGACAAGATCTCACTCAACACTCCGTATAGTTCTAATAAAAGGAAAATACTTTCTATTTTTCACCTATATCTTTCTTTTAAAATATTTACAATAAATCAATACATTAATTCAATGATTATATTAATGAAATGAATAGCCTACATGGTTATTCGGGTAAATCAAAAAGCTAAGAGAACAGGTCCTAGCCCCCTCCGTTTAGTATGTGACCTAACCTAACCTTCGTTTCCATATTAGGTAACCAGTTTTGAAGATTCTAGATAGCTCCAAGCGAGAAGAATAATAGTTCCTATGTTTTTGTTTTTTTGTATCAGGTATCGGTCTAAAATGTCATGTTTGGTTTTTCAAGTTTATTACCTTCAGCCTATGATAGCCGAAATAGATTCGTTAGTTCATATAACCAGGTTTGGTAAGAACGCAAATAAATTTAATAATAAGTGTTATTCCTTAAAATTTAACAGTTTAAGTGATTGTTAGACGGTCAGTTTGCTTGGAGGGTTAAGGGGGGTGAGTCTACAAATGTCAAGCTTTTGACTCGGCGTTCATCTAGTAAGAAATAAGTCTTTCAAAATTGGTATTCATTGTGTGTAGTAGTTCATAAATGTGTTTATAGTTTTATTAATAATTGATTATTTGAATTATTTGATAAATGGGGTGAAATAAATATTATCCAGTGCGACATTTCCTCAAATGACTTGGAGAGTGAGTGACAAATCAAGGGTATTATTATTAAAATGGTTCTTAAGGTAAATTTTATAAAATTTATTTATTGTAACCGCGAAAGCTCATTTAACATTTTGGTTTTCCTACAAATTAAAGACTTGTAGAATGTACTATAATTTTAAATTTAAAATATTTGCGCTGAAATCGAAAATATTGTCGTAACATTATTATAGTATCTCGTTAGTAAAGCTGAAAATATTGTTTTGTTTAAAAACAGGAACCAGAACCTTTATGTGTTTCGGTTTGACTCCCTGGAATAAATTGAGTTTCAAAATAAATGTAGAAAATATTATTATATATTAATATTCTACTGGTAGAATTAACGTGACAAAGTTGGTAATTAAGCATTTGTATTTCTAAACAAAATATTATTTTTCTAGTTGGTTTTTTATCACCACATTTTACTACCTGTTAAGGTTATACGCATATATGATAATAATTTAATGGGATAGGGGTGAGGAAGGAAGAATTTTAGAGGTAATTTACCCGCATTTGCGGGGGAGGAGAGTGGAAAATGATATAGGGAAAAACTCTTTTAGTAGAACCTACCTATATTTTAACCCTAATCTACATGCAATCTCCTTCACCTCTGACAAGACATCTTGTGAATGTGAGGAATGCCAGGCCTCCACCGTGGTTCGGATTCCACGTTAAACTGTAATCTCACAATCACCCTCACATTAGCGTAAGTGCGTATAACCCGAACGGGTAGTAAGACGCGGTGCTAATAATAATAATAATACATGCAATCGACAGGTAAGTCTAATATGAGAGTGACGCCTTAGACCGTTTGACCACTGAATCATGTAGTTAGTAATTAAATTGACATATATAATTAATTATTTGTGACATTATAATCTTGTTTTTTTAAATTATTGGATGAGGGCCCATCAAAGCACAATTTCACATGTTTGAGCCTTTCATATAAATGTTTTGTTTTTTTCAAAAACATGTTCATTTGAAAAATTTATAAACAATTCTATTTAATAAAAATGTAAATGAAAATATTTAAATCAAGTCTGACCTATTGTCGTTGCAGGATATTTCTAATAGTTTTTTTTATGTTACGCACTTAAGTAAAGTAAAATTAAGATAGTAAACTGATTTAATTTAATTTATTTTATAAATCACAATAGTTCAATAATACACAATTACAAAATGAAAAGTTTAATATCAGGAGGCAAATTTTAGTATACTAGTGGGTCATTGCAGCGATGCCTGTATTTTATTGCACTAAAATATATTTAAGATTTTTTTATCGGGAAACATTTATATAATAAGACCTCATTTTACTTTCTAACTAAAAGTTTTCTCTTCCGTCCACGACGTGAAATTTAAAACGACCCCTCTCCCATTTCTCTATATATTCGTTGCACCAAACCACTCAAATACGAATTATTAAGCTGTTATTATTTCTAACCAAAGAGAAATATTTTATTTACCGATATATAATAATAATAATAATCAAATAAAGGTTTCCATGGAGATGTAGCCAAATAATGATTTTATGGTTTAGTCACTGCCCACACAGAATGAAAATATGGAAAATTCACAAGGAAAATTTAGGCTTAGGCTAATATTTTTGCCGGCATCCTGGACCCCTAACCTTTAAAATAACTTCGTTGGTTAAAATCGGTAAAACCATTTACTCTTAATTTCAACTATAAAAAATGGGCTTATTAAATTATATATAAATATGTGTGTGTGTGTGTGTGTGTGTGTGTGTGTGTGTGAGAGAGAGGGGAGAGGATATGTGTGAGAGAAAGTGTGAGGGTGTGTGAGTAAAAACAGACAATGTGTGAGGGAAAATGCGTTATGATAAAGTGTGTGAGAGTGTGTATGTATGAAAAAAAGATAATTTAAAATTTTTGGAGAGATATTGGGTGAAAGAAAGAGAGAACGTGGGGGCATGTGAGAGAGAGTTTGAGAGATAAAGTTAGAGAGGGAGGGAGTTAGAGACAGAGTTTAAGAAAGAGTGTTGGAAAAAAAGATGGAGAAAAAGTGAGTTTGAAATGGAGATAGTGAAATTGATGTATATAGAGAATGAGAGTAATGTATAGAGAGAGAGTGAGAGTGATTAAGAGACAGTTTGAAATAAATCTCTTGAATGATAAAAAGAGAGAGCGTTTGAGAGATAGAGAGCGATCATTTGAGAGCGAGAGCGTTTGAGCTAGAGATCATTTGAGAGAGTATAATAAAGATAATGTGAGTAAAACTGTGTGATAGAGAGTGTATGTAAGGGTAAATAGTGTATGAGAGAGAATGAGAGATGATCATTGTAAGATAGTGTGTTATAGGGTGGGTGTGTGTGGGGGGATCGAGTGAGAGTGAAAGTGGATGGGGGCGTTAGAGAGAGTGTCAGATAGAGATAAAGAATGTGAAAATATAGATGTGTTACACAAAACTTTACTTTTAAATATCATATTCTCAAAATTAAGCGGTAAAATGAAAACATAGCTTAACTTATGTATCTTTTATAGTGTTACTATTGGCTAAAATGAATATAAAAACCCATCATTTGAAAAAAAGTGAACACCAAAACTCATACTTAAATAGTAAAAATTGTTATTTTTTAAAACATTATTCAAGATCATTTTATCGATTTTGAGCTTAAAATTTATAGTAGGGCCTACATTCCAAAACATATTTAACCATCATTTTTCAGGCGCGAAAAAAGTAGACAATATTTTCAGAAACTTAATATCTTAACCGTTTATTTTCGAATTACGCTCAATATTTTATATATATACCATATATATGCGAATGCGAATTAACGATAACATTCTAATAAGAAATAAATGTTTCAGCAGTTTAGGAATCTCAATTTAGATGTGTTATGACCAGCATCCAAAGAGAAATATTCATCAAAAGAAAATTGTAATGTATTCGGACCAACAAATAAAGATTGAGTTATTATTTTTTAGTCAAAGAAATATATTTTATTTGGAGATTTACAGCCATGCAGCAAATAACGGTTTCCACGATGATTAAACAAGGAATGAAAAACAGAAAAAACTCTGGGAAAATCGGGCTTTCGTGGGAAACTACTATCTTTCCAACATCCTGGACTCCTAACCCTTAAAATGAGTGGTAGTTTGTCAAAATTTGTTTAGTTATTTCCTCGTAATTTCTATTATTGGAAACTGGCTTATCAAATTATATGTAAGGATTTTATGAACACGGAGAGATCTTGGCATTAAACATTTCTTATTTTGTAACACATGAAAAATATTTTGTGCATGAAAAATATTTTGTTCTGAATGTAAATACAAAAACACTATGTTATTATGTAATGTAGAACATACTAGAAAAATGTCAATGCGAAGCACCTTTCCTTTACTTTTTTCATGTCTCCTTTCTACCTTTAGCTACCTGGTCTTTCTTCCCCCTATGTGAACACCTAACCCCCTCAGAATGAGGGACACTCAATACTATGAATTGGTGAGGGGATTGGGGGGTGGAGCTAGACACAGTTAAAGAGCTAGGGATGAAGATATATTTTTTGAAAGGGATGTTAGGGTAGCGTTTGAAGAGAAATACGACGTTGCCAAATTGATAGAAACACTAAACATATTCTAAAGTTGAATCTACATATAAGCAAATGTTTGTCTTTGTATTTATTTTATATATTTTTCTAATATTAGTATTTCTCAAAATAATACTTATATACCATCAAAATGGCGAGTGTTATTAAAGATAAACATGGCCACATGCACTGTTAGTAGGCCTAAATGAGTTCATACAAAAAAACGAAAAGTGTGTGATTATTTTGATCGAATGTTTAGCGATTTTATTTTTAAATAATACAGTGGGAACACCTAATTTATCTTTCAATACACGACTTGAACTTTCCAAATTATACAGTTAAAGAGTACACAATTATCACTAAATAAATAAATGAACATTATTAAGTTTGTATAGAGACGAAAAAAACCCACTTTAAGACTGAAAAAAGTTTCTCAAATTTTTTTAAAAGTAGGCTATTTTACTTTCATACATCTAATAAATAAAGGCTATCAGTAATTTTTAGCAAGATACTAAAAAAAAGGAATTATATTATAAAAATGTTGATTGTGGTTATCAAATCTGAATAAACTTTTTTATCTCAATATATCTGACTGTTGTATTTGTTATACTTTATCATTATTAAAAATTATATCATTTGATTAAAATATACAAACCTGGATTTTCTTTTACTTTAAAAAAGACAAAACATATTCCTTGCGGTCAACTTTAATAAAATTTCACAATATTATTGTTATTTTAAAGGTATTGGAAATGTAAACTTCTGATATGACGATAAGATAGATTTACGGCAAAATTTGTAGACCTTTTCTCGCTTGCTCATTGAAATTCAGTGTGGAAATAAAAGGGAAACTATTACACTCTTATAACTTTAATTTAATTTTTGTTTCTTCTGAAAAAGGTGTGAGAGGGTGACACTAGCCAGCTAAAAAAAAGGCTGTGTGTGCGCGCTGCTCCGGGTGGATGGAAAACACATTAGAACCACATTTCAAGTTGTAGAATTCACTATTTTTTGTTATAGGTAGTAACATTTCTATGTAAAGTGACAGCTGAAGATCACATTACTTGAAGTATAAATACAGTAAAGTAACTTTTTCCAGCTGTCAAAATTAGGCCCGTTTATAAAAATTAGATTGGTGATAAGTATAGTTTGTGAACAGAATTTAAACATATGCCTACACTTAGTACATTCTTGACCCCAAGATTAACTAAACCGTGGCCCTTTTAGGTCACCGTATGAAATACTATGCCTTAACGTTATGTTTTTATAACCACGACTTACTACCTTTTCAGGTTGCACGCACATAATTATGATAAATTACCATAGTGAGATAGAAATGAGAAAGGAAGCATTTTGGAAGGTAATCTACCCCAATTTTATTGGAAGGAGAGTTGGAATACATTTAGGGAAACCCACCTTCAGTAGGCCTTACCGGAATTTCAACCCCTTTCTCCCTCCATATTCAGCAGGCAAATGTACCACGAGTGATGCCTTGAACTATTCGGCCACTGGAGCGAGTCCAAGCCTTCTTGATATAATGTTAGTAGTCTTTACATTATAATTCATATATGCTATAAGCAAGGGTTACATTTTTGTTTTAACAGATGTTTGTGTTTGCTCAACTTGCTCAGAGAAATATCCTCCTAGAATGCCAACATGTTTTTTTTCTGTCGAGATTTCCACATCAGGAAAGAATGAGTTACGTCACACTCGAGGTATTTTATTCGCTGTCCAGATTTGTTGTCCTTCTCTCCGCATATTCGGGAATGCTGTGACACAACCTCTTGACCTTTCGGATACGACAAAAAAAATAGGTTTAGTGGACAGTCCCCCGCTAACCCCCCCCCCTTCCCTCCACCTTTCCGTTTAGTAAAACTAGTAGGTATGTACAGACACACATATATATATATATATATATATATATATAATTACAGTAGATGTGATCATGCACGTCTTTTATCAACTAATCAAAGAATTCAGTGACATATTTTTAACTTAACCCATTTAGCTTCTAATTATTGCTGTGATCTGGATCCACAAGCTATTTACGTGAGTGGAACCTAAACTCTTATATAACTATTTTGTTTACCTACATTATGATGCACTGTGATTCAAACCTAGGTCTATCAAAGCGTTATTATTCGAAAATGAAGGCCATTTTAAAAAGTAACTATTTAACTAAATATTTGACTGGAATGGAAGTGAAAGCGAGGAAGAGCCAGTGTTTTTGTAGTTTTTATGGCAAAATTTATTTTGGACAAAATAAATACAATATTGCTCTAGTACAAAAATAGATCTAATTCTCTTTACATTGTGATCTCAATATTAAAAAAAAAAAATTGTCAAGGGTGTCTTGGAATTTAATGACAAACCTTTTTCTCTTCAATTAAAATGTTTACCATCTTCAGCCATGCTCAGGACAGATATTCAGGAACTGATGATATAACCTTGTGAAAAAAAAAATTCTATGTTTGTACCAGAGCAATATTTTATTTATTTTGGATAAAAATATTTTATAGCTACATATTTTTAATAACATAAATAAAAAGTACTATTTATATATTAAAAACACTGTTCATAACAAATATGTATGTATAAATGGACAATTATATGGTAAGGTAGGTATGGTAATGGTAGGGTGATTGTGAGATGAAATGGAGGACCTACAGTTTAACGTGGAATACGAACCACGGTGGAGGACTGGCATTCCCCACATTCACAAGATGTCTTGTCAGAGGTGAGGGAAGGGTTTGATAATCAGATAAATCTGTGCCGGGACCTGGGATTGAACCCCGGCCGCCAGCACAGAAGTCTGACACCTTACCCCTAGACCGTTTTATATATTATTTTTCCACTGCTTCCCCCACCTCTTTTTATCCCCGAATCTTGAATAACTTGGGTCGAAATTTGGCCTCAGTGTGAAGATAGACAGGGGGTTTTTCTTTTCTTCTCCCTATTACAAATGGATTTCCTTTAAGCCACCATCTTTATACTCTCTTGAACTTTGATTTAATCGTTACTAAACCTTTTCCATATATTGAAAACATTAACACTATTTTATATATTGTTTAACTTTCCTTGGTACTTACGCCAATAAATACGTTGATCTCACTTAGTTTTGTTTGACGGGGAGGAGTAGGTTACCTATTGAATCCTGGCTAGAGGGTATTTTATTTTTCCTAAATAGTTTCCCACTCTTTTTTTTCTCTTAATGCATATAGAGATATATTTCCTATAATGTCTACCTTATCTAACACCCCCCTGCCCATCTTCTATTAGTGTAATTAAACATGGAAAGCTTAAATGGTTTGAGAGATGAAGAGAAAATGTCATATATATGCACATCTTTTCTCTCTCTCTCTCTCTCTATATATATATATGCACCTATATTCTTATTAGTCTATTTCCAACCACTGACATTAATTTCTAAAGCAGAAGCGAGAAATGTTAATCTACCACCTTAAGAAATAAAAAACTGGGAGTCATAACTCTTCCTTCAGAAGTTGCACCAAACGAACCTCCAAGGCACGGAGCCATCAAGTGATGGTTTTATTGCCTGCCGTTATTTAGATGTTGTTTGGTTTACCACTGTGATACCAGATGCTGATTTGTGAGCTTCTAAACTTGATATATAACATACCTGGCCGATGTATTTTAATAATCGCTTGGAATGAATTGGTTACCTTGGTTAACATATTTTGGTTGCACGCATCTAGCTACTATTGAGATATTATGTTGTGATCTTGCTTCTATTGGTTCGTGATTTTTTAAAAAAAGTTTACTTTTATTAAAAGGAAAATGTCTTGAGGTAGTAAATAAAAACAAGCTTAATAAATTTGATATATCAAATTTTTATTTGGACGTTTTTATAACACTAACTTATTATCGTGTTGCACCTTTTCTTACTGTTAATCCAAGATATCCACATGTTTACATTAAGAAATGAGTAAAATGGAATTTGAGTAAATGTACATGCATTTGCGCGTAAGCAGTGTGGCTAGTGCTATTTTTTTAAATGTAGATACGATCATTTACGAACTATTTAATAAAAACCATACAAATATCTGGCGTGCAGGCTAGACCTCGCTATTGGTATAATCTCTTATGGCGTATGGACTGAATATTTTATAAATAAGTGGTGAATAGACTTTAGCTTTTCTTAAGTGGACAATAAGTATGATGCAAATACGGAGTGTGTATAACGATATCTCATGGACTTGGTATGTGGACTAGGCATTACTTCAAGAACGATCTCTTACGGACTGGGTATCATACAAACAAACACAAGGCGTGTACTCCAGACTTTATACAGCAAAGAGTCACAGGGATAGTTCTGCAGGCTCTTTTGCGGTCCGCAGCCCTCAAGGCGAAGGAGACAACGGTTATTTATGGGCCGACTCGCGTGAAACGGCGTGGTGGTTTCCCTTCTGTTTTTATTGTTAAACGTGGAATTTTAAGTTAGAGAGATGCCGAGGAAATAGTGGTCCAGAGTTTGTTGGAAGATGTCTCGGATAGTAAGAGTTAAGAGCCCTTTATACCATTTCTAGGGGACTCGCACGCAACCTCCGATCCATACATTAGTGTTAAGGTTCGGTCAGTCTTAGAACTTGAATTAGCTGCGGAGGGAAGGTTTTAAACTATGAAGAAATATGTTGGTGGGGTTTTGGAAGATTCGTCCTCGCCCTATTTAGGGTTAAGCTATTGGTCATTGGTAGCCAACACTTGAATAGATAATAGGGATGAAAGTGGTCATACCTATATTAAAGGGCCCATGGAATATTAAATTACATATTTAGGGCCGGTGATTTATGTATTAAATTATATATTTTTTGGATCTCAGCCTTGATAGTCCAGATTAGAAGATGATAATGTGAAAATTAATTTTAAAGAGTTTTGAGTGTCAGACTGGAGAGTGAATGGAGGTATCTGAGGTTAGGGTTGAATAGTTGGCTTAAGTTTTAGCAGCCATGAAATTTCGAGTCCACAAAGTCCACAAAGTTAGTGGATCTAAGCAACAGTAAGTTATGCATCGTTAAAGTAGCTTAAAAATTGGGTTTATTGGCACCTTGAACTCATTTGTTGTTTTAGAATCCATGATACACTTAGGCCTTATAAAAAATCTCATTTGAACCGAGCAAACACAATTTGAACATAAATATTGTGAGATATTTTCTCAAGGTTTATTTTCTAGTAGAATTTTACTGTCTTTGGTTGTGTAAAATACAATTTTTTTTTTCCAGAGAGGACGTCTAAAAATAAAATGTGTAAAACTATAAGTAAAAATTTTAAGAATTTATATAATCATAGATAGGATTATTTAAGGGATCATTTTGTAGTTTAATATAATTGGATTTGTTTTTTATTTTTATGTAACTATTTTATTTAAATTTATTAAAAGCGTATATCAATAAACGACCTTCAAACCAACATAACGCTCTTCTATTAATTCAAATAAAGCCTTCAAATACTATCTTTCAGACTAGACTGAACAAAACGATATTAAATAGGGTCTTGAATTTTTATAGATATTAAAAATCAACATTATTTCCCTCATTCAACTAATTTAAACTATAAACACTTTTCCATCCCAATATTCTTTACCGAATTAAAAAAAATTCATTTCGATGCGTCAATCACAATTTAAAAAAATACTTTTTCTTATATTGATCAGGCTAAATACACAATGGCAGTGCCGGTATTTTTTAATAACTGCAATAGACAGGGTTGGTGTTATGGTTCGTGCTCTTACCCCATGGGACTTGGTACAAATCTCGCCTGGGATTGTTGGTACAATCTAGTAATATAATAAGAAAGGCCTAATCTGACGGATAGAAGATTTTTTAGATCTACTTTTAAGTATTCATACGTTAATTCATGTAACTTGTAGTGGTAATTTTTGATGTATGTAATCAATACCTATAAAATAATAATAATAAAAATAATTATATATATGTGTGTGTGTGTGTGTGTGTGTGTGCGTGCGTGTAAGTCTACTCTGGTAGGTAAGAGTAGAATTCTGAATTCTCACGTTGAAATCATCACATCTGTTGTGGAACAAGGAATTAGAAGGAAAGTGTTAAAACTATTATTAATCATAGTCTCAAACAATATCCTGGAAGTACCATATGTGTGGAAAATTGGGTTGGACTGGCTGAAACCTGATCTATTTTCTGATTTTGATTTTAAGGTGTCTGTTAAAGATGTTATCTTTTTGATTTATTTTTTCCTGTGCTTAGTACATATTTCGTCTTAGAAAAATCTAATTTGATTCAACTGTTGGGTGAGTTGCCATACTACCCACACATTTTCTTGGAAGCCTGCACAAATATTCTTGAACAAATTAAAATAAATCATAAGATCAATATTCTATTTAATACCATTTGAGTTTAATCCTTATAGGGTAAAAAGATTCGGCAGGTGACGGAAATTGGTCTGGCTTTCGTATTTCAAAAAATTGTTAGTTATTTATCTAAGTTTAGTCTAAAAAAAGCACCTTCCCTTAAGCTAAAGATTTCCAAATAAACTTCTCAAATTAATTATAAGGATCTATACGAAAATAAATACATTCTCAACATAATGTAAAGCTATTATAAAAAATATTTTTTTTAACAAGTTCTCAAAAATAACATCAAAATACGAAATCTCAACAATTACATTTTATTAGAAATTTACAGTTAGTATGAACTTATTTATTTTAAAAGTTACCTTATTATTTCTATTTACTAATATTAAAATAACAAGTCGGCCAAAGTTTGGTGAAATTAAAATTATTCAGGCTATCTATTTCACAAAAATTATCTAAACATGACATAAATAGAGCTATAATTACTTAATTAGACGAGGTCAGCACTCAAATTTCCACTATCTATAATAAATTACATGCAAATTAGAGTTAAATTTGTTCACCAAGTTTTAATACTAACTAAATTAAATTTCTTCTTAACCAATATTTTCTTTCACTAGACCTCTTTTTTTTTGTAGGCGCTATTTAAAAATATTATTTATTTTTCAAAATTGGTTTTCAAATGGCTGTACGTATTTTGTTTTCACTAATAAGGCAGGGCTGAAGAAGCTATACTTTTAGAGTAGATGTAGATGTATTTGCGTAAGGGGTAAGTGGGGGAAAGCACCTTTAATTTTTCTTGGATAGGACCTCTCTGTCCCCGATAAAATAGACTAAAAATGACTTGACATTTAGTCTGCGTGCTTATTGGTGGGATTAGTATTATTATTTAAAACTAGTACTTGGCTCAAAGTTGTCTTGAAGACCACAGCTTGGAGAAAATAAAACATCCTACCGGTCGAACCCTTCCAGGTATCGAACTTCAAGCCTCCCAAATCAAATTATTCATTAGTGTGGAAGCATACTTGCCAGTATTCAGGGGTGGAGGTTTTCCGAATCTATACACGTCCCTTCTTAACATCTGTGGTCTTATCCACCTTGTTCAGTCCCGTTATTTATGTCACCATGGTAATATGCGTGAGACAATGGTCCATATGTCTTCAACAGCGTGTTGTAGTTTGTAAGGCGACCACATTGTCTTCGGCAGCGCTTACTGTTATTATCATGAGAAACACGTAATGATTCAACGCCCTTACATAAATCTATTTAAACATAATATTACTGTTTTTTCTTTCTTTTATAATGAAGCTTTATCATAATTCACAACACAAATATAAAGCTAAATGAAATTCGACGTACATTTATTAGTATTAGTGTTTGCTTGCTCCGCGTCTTAATACCGATTTAGGCTTTGCGCATCTTCACGCTTATTGAGTAAGGCTGAGTTAAGGTAGATCATTGAGAAAAATATACCCACATTTGCGTGCAAGTAGGGTGGCAAAAACTTTAGGGGAATCCCAATCTCATTACACTGGGCCATGATTCAAATCCCGATCTCTATCTCTCTGACAAACAAGATTATTTAAGGCTAAAACCCTAGTCTGCATGTCCATTGATATGATTATATATTTTTTATACTTAGCACCGCGTCTTACTACCCGTTCGGGTTATACGCTTTAAGTAATAATTACGCTAATGGATTAGGAATCGGGAAGGTTGAATTAGAGGAAGGGAGCCCGCATTTGCGTGGAGGAAGAGTGGAAAACCACTTATGAACCCCCCCCCAGTTCACCCGACCGAGATTCGAACCTCGATATCCCCGTCCTCAGCAGTCGAGCTTAACACGACTAGCGCGTTAGCCAACTACGCCACCGAGGCGGGTAATTCATATGATTAAATAATTGTTTAGGACTAAATAATTATAAGCTCATTTTTTTTAAAAGATTTATAAAAAATACAATTTTTTGTGTGGCTGCTTGACTGTAAATTTAATTGGTGTTAAATGGATCAAGTTAGGTACACTATAATGGTGTTGGTTGCACTTCAAAGGTGCTAGGAGATTAAATTCTCTCACGTACAACATTAAAAAAAACTAAACTTTGATGCAAGTAGAGGTAATCCTTGATTAGTTTTACCTTTTATTGAGCGATTTGAAGGGAACTAAATCTTCTAAAAGTTTTCACTCAAGACCATCAAGAGGTGGCATGCGTGATTGTCAAAAAACAAATTAAATATAGTCTAATTTTTTTTAGCTCAAATGACTTATATTATTATTAATGTCAATAAATTAATATTAATTTTTATTCTAAAATGATGTTGGACCTGATTTAACTAAATTATTGTTTAGTGACTGCGGGGAACATCATTTCTAGATTATTTTATCAAATATTCTGTAGTCAAAAATTCTACTTTAAATTTGTACAAGCTAGCCCCGATTGATCAAAAGTTACATATTTTGAACTATCAGTCCAAAATTATTATTACATTCAACTAAAGTACAGTAGCCCCATGGCTTCTTTGGTTCTGACTGACAGCTAAAAGCTTTGAAAAATTACAAGAACCAAATTATGTATCTCTACGCCGAGCCATATGATCTGCAAAAACATGTGTTTAGCAGATGTCACTTCTGATGGTCAAAATTTAGTATTCCTTGTGCTATAATAAAGTATCATTAAATATATTTTACCGTTTTTGTGTTTGTTTTTTTAGATCCATTGGGATACTTAAGATATAAAATAACACCTAGATGATTTGCTTATAATTTTTTCTTCAGCATTTTCCAATTATTCGCATGAATCAATTACATTAAATATTTCCCATGTTTTATTATACAATAGCATACACTGCAGTTAAGTTAATCTTAAGGACTTACACATCAGAAACATTATTAAAGCAGCAAGGATAAAGCAATAACACCAATCATTTCAACTATATCCCTATTTTGACGTATTGACAACAGCGCTTCGTGGTTAAATGGGTCACTTACGTCAGGGTTCCTCGTTCATATAGGCTTATATATGTAAATAAATTAATTGTTAAATATTGTAAGTAAAGCTTTAGCTTCTATAATAGGTTACTCATTTCCATTTTATTTAACTGTCTGAAATTTTTATTTCAAAAATTATTTGAACATTTTAAAACTGAAAATTGGCCTTAAAATATGCAACTTTACCCTCAATCGGTGGTTACGGTCTCAAGTTGCCATCGACCGGACCTTATATTTCCACTTCCGTTGGATCGCCCGCCACAGCCAATTAAAACCATAGGGAAGTATTGCAGTTTGTGCTACATCTCCAATCTGTCCCCACCTCTGATATATCTCAACATCATCCTC
>CABFOV010000049.1:95614-129630 GCA_902141375.1 Timema poppense
GGCGACACACACACACACACACACACACACACACACACACACACACACACACACACACACACACACACACATTAATTACGCTTATGGTATAGGACAGTGGTTCTCAAAGTGAGTTCCGTGTACCCCCAGGGGTACCCGAGGCTGGTATAGGAGGTCCGCAAAATCGTCCAGGGAATCCGTGATATAGATCTATATATTTTTCAGATATTATAAAAAATTATATAAAAATTAAATTGCTGCTATCTACTAAACACAATAGAAATATTACTCAAAACTCGTAATATATTATGTGACATGAAATAATATACACTGGCAAACCCAAGCATAAATTGCACTATAATTATGTAAAACATTTTTATTAGTTCCGGTTTTAAATTTTATAGTTTTGTTTTTAAAGAATTAATGTCTTCATTTGTATGTTTGGACCGATAAAAAAAATCAATGTTGGGTCCACAAGGGTCAACACTTCGTATTAAAATTTCCTCTTCCGGTTAAAATTTTCGACATTTTATTAGGTGTTGCAAATCTTCATGCCATCGAATTGCTATTAAATTCCTCATTTATAAATTTTGACCAATAAAAAATGTAAATATTAACTATTGGGTCTAAAATTAATATAGTTCTTTGTAGTACAAACATTTCTCCTAAGGGGTTTAAGGAAAAACAACATAAACATTTAGAGACTTACTTATATTTAATTACCCTATAGCATTTGAGAATTATTGCGTTAAAACTTAAGTAGTATCTCTTTACAATTAAAGCTCACAAAATTGTATTAATATATTATCCAATATCTAAGAAACTGTTGGATTTATAAAAATATATTTCATTTTAAAGTTTTTGATTTTTAATAGTACTACAATTTTGCAATGATAAGTTATTTAGTATCTCAAATAGTTGCGGAGATACGGAAGTTTTTGCTACTGTAAGGTACCTTAAAATTCATTTTCATGGTAAAATGAAAATAGCTAGTTTATTTATAATCTTAACCAATTTCTAGATACGAATTTTGATCAAAATCTTAGATTCGATTTAGAGAAAATCTATTTTTTTCTCTTTTCACCCTTTCTTAAACTACTCTTAATTTTAATTTTAAACAAACACAGACAGACGTAATTGCAAAGACCCCATTTTAGGGTTTTGGGGGTCTTGAGACGTCGACATCCATTAACATTTCAGGTTAGTTTTTCTTTTTCGGTAGCAATACTTTTACCTTTTGTGTTCGAAAAGTTAAAAAACATATATATTTAAGTATAGCTTGAAAGTTATCTGTTTTATAAATATATGTTTCTTATAAAATATTTGTATTATAAAGAGCCCTACATATTTGTAACGATAAGTAATTTCATATATCAAATAGTTTAGGAGGTATTATAAAAAAATATCATTTACGCATCTGACCGGAGACATTAAAGTTATTCTGCCAAAATATTGAGAGAAGCCATTTTGTTTTGAATATTTATAAAGGTTTAGAAATTAAATTTAATCAAAATTGTTAGAGCTGATTTTGAGAAACTCGACTTTTTCTCTTCTTGGCCTTCAGTAAACTACCCTTAATTTTAGGGTTAGATATCCAAATCCAAAAACACCTCGGAGTAACCCTATGAAAACCCTAGATACCAAGTTTTAGCCCGATCGGTAAAATAGTTGAGGCTCTAGTTAGAGGTACACACATACAAACAGACGGAAAGTAAAAAACAACTTTTTTGGATTCGGGGGGTCATGAAACGTCAAGATTCATCAATCGATTCTTTTGATGATCACTATACTTTCTATTCCTGTAAGATAGCGAGAAAGTAAAAAGAGGGTTTAACTTATATTTTAAACATGAACCACGTTGTTAAATCTCGTCTTGTCTGTTTTTCTGGTGACACAGGGATGTTGGGGCTCGAATCTCAGCTGGGTGCACTGAGATTAGTTTTTTTTAATTTTAATTGTTTTGCCAATATTCCTCTACATTTCTCTTAGATTATAGTTTCCTCGTCCCCTATAGGCTATTTATTATTAGTGTAGACCCTAGGGTGTCCCGGACGGATAGTGAGATGAGATGCTTTTTTTCTCTCTAAAAATGTTAACAGCGACAGTATTAGTTTATTATATGTATAGCGTGCGGATTATGTTAGTACATTATTAAAAAAAAAATTATAATTGTGAACAATTGAGTGTGTTCAAGACAATCGTTTTGAGAGATAATTGGAAGAAATTAGTGTTACCAAGCAAATTTGGGGGGGGAAAACCCAAATTGATTTGTCTGGGATCAGAACCAATTCGAATCTGGATACCTCTGCCACAAAAGCAATGTTAGTGTAAACCCGCTGCTGTGGCATCATGGTCTAATACGCTACTCTTGCAGAATACTACATTGCCAATGACGGGTAGATTGAGGGATGTTTTTCTATATTGGTTTTACACTCTTCCTTCAGGCAAATGAAGGTACACTTCTAATTAATATAACCTTCCTTATCCTTAAAACAATTAGTGTAGCTAACACTTATAGCTCAAACGGGTAGTAAGATGCGATGCAAAAAGAAAAGTTAATGTAACATAAAAATAACCTACAATCTTGTACAAGTTATAAATCGTGTCATTTTAAACTATTTTTTTAAAAAAAGGCCCCTTTTCCTGGAATGCAGATGGGACAGTTTGTTAAGTAAAGCAAACACTGTTAAAACCCCTCTCAACCCCTCGTTTTTCCACCTAACAATTTCTTGCCACCCTCGCCCCGTCTTTTAAACGAAGACACACACCATAAATTCACACGTAGATTTAGGCAAGAAATATACGCCGGGATGCCTTACGGGCAACGTATTATCACTGTTGGTTCAGTACTTCAGCCAAGACGTACGATGTATTTACTTGTAAACTAAACAAAAATATGACTCCAATTAAAATTATGTTTGTTTTTGAGACACCCACCCCGTCCCCTTTCCCCCCCTCTCGTTCTAAATGGTGGAGTAAAGATGTCCTCCTTCCCTCACTTTGTTCTTAGTATAAGAAATACTTTCTCCTTGAAACTCTTTGGTTATATTTTTTAACCTCTTTATAGTTGTTATTTTTGTTTTCTTTCTATTTTAAGTTATGTTATCTAAGGGGAATTCCCCCTATCCTTTTTCCCTCTCTTTCCCAATTTTACGTCCTTTTTGCTGATAGGTTGGGATTGAGTACTTAATTTAGAGGTTAGGTTCATCAGCATTTGCGTGGAGATAGAACAGGAAATCATTAGATTAAAAAGAAAAAAATAATATGAGCAGGTGGGGCTAGAATCCAAGTTTCTCAATTACCAATGACCTAGACTAGACGAGACTTATGCCGTTGTTTATGTCCCCACCGTTGTGGGTAAAATAAACTAACCTTTATTAGGCCATTTTGATTAAAACTGTTTACACACTTTAGTGCTACACTACTAGTTACTTGCCTATACATTCTTGTTATCAAGTATATGTTAGCTACATCAGACTACATTCCAATTTTCTTAGGAGGGGAAGTATTTGACAGTTTGAAAAGCTACTAGATCTACTTTTTGTGTGTTCATACGTAAATTAATGTGATCCGTAACCGTCACTCTTGACATATACTAACAATACTTATAAAATATCACCGATAAAATAGTAAAATGTCTTAAATATTTGTAAGCAAAAATGTATTTAATTTTTTTTAAGGCTCATCCTGTGAAAATCGGTGACTATACAATAATAAACACTGATTTATGTAGTTATATTAACCATACAATCTGGAAAAATTAAAAAAGCTGTAAATCATAGGGCCCATAGTAGGTCTATAATATGTTTTAATGTATCTTTTAAAGCATGTTTAAAATTATAAATAACAGATAAATTTATAGTATAGTTTCATCAGTTTATTTTGTTAGTTTTAGAATATCTTTTTAATTAAAAGAGATACATATTATTATCAATTTAAAATATTTTTTCAAAAAAAATTTGGCACTAAACTTATTAACTATACAATCTACTTTACTATTGTGTTGTGTTTAATTAAAATAGGTCTATTATATTTTGTTTTTATTTAGCCTCCAAGGATGTTATTTTTTAAATATCCAAGGTTAATAAACCTATTTTGAAGGAGGCAGATTATAAACATGCTCATATGATATTTAAAGAAATAATCAAATTAATTATCAATTGGTGAGTTATGTACATTTTTTGCTGCCGTTCGGTGCGTGGAAAATTCCATACGAACGTTTAGATTATTTTTTAATAGTCTCGTCTAAACTCTGCTTATTAAGAAAATTACCCCTTTTCTGGTTTTACAAGTTGCAATCATTTTACGCTTGAAGCAATCATTTATGCTGGTTTTTTTTACATCGAATAGCCATGATGAATTTGTTCATACTCTCAAACAGACTTTTTGTTTTGTCAACATATTCTCAATGTACACTCCGTGCTAATGAAATATCTAGCGTATTTGTGGGGAGTTTAATCTAGAACAGATAGGCCAGCTTAATAAATCTTCATTGAACAATAATAATACAAATCTAATAAAAATATTCTACAATAATTTTGATTTCTCTCAACGCGTCGGAGAGAGATCGTCAAAAGAATTGAACTTAAGATTTTGATAAATACCGACGTTTTAGAACTCCCTGCAATTGAAAAAATAGTTTTCGCGATGCCGTTTATCTGTAGATGTATCTGTGTATCGGCCTAGAGCTAAAAATGTGTTACTGATCTATTTAAAATTTGATATTTTGGTATTAGATATCTAACTCTAAAATAATTAAGCGTAGTTTATTGAAGGGCAAATATATATAGACTATCTTAAATCCGCTTTAACAATTTTGAATACATTTTGTATCCATTAGCATTCCAAACAAGATTTCCATTTTAGTTTTCCCATGAAAATGTTTTCGAATGTACTTATATAAACGTAGATTTCCCATTTTTATCATATCTCTGCAACTATTTCAGATTTGGAATAACTTATCAGTTCGAAAATTTATTTCAAATAATTGTATCAAAGATACTTAAACAGGACATCAACTTTAGACAAACTCACCTTGGTGGAGTAATTAGCTAACGCGCCAGATTCGTGTTAAGCCAGACTGCCGAGACCGAGGTTCGAAACTAGGTCGGGTGAACGGGAGGTGGTTTTTACTAAATGGTTTTCAACTCTCCCCCCATGCAAATGCGGGTTCACTCCTTATAAATTCAACCTCACCAGTTTCCTAATTTATTAGCGTAATTGGTACTTAAGCGTATAACCCGAACGGGTTGTAAGACGAGGGGCTGTATATATATATATTTATTTATTTTCAAATTTAACACAAGACAAACGATTACCACTAAGGAGAGTCTTGATTTGACCCTACAATACTTGCTTAATGTGTATGGGATCAAAAAATTCAATTTAAGAAAGCACCTCTTGGTGCAACTTTTTCTAAATTAATTAATAAAAATACTCTATCCTGCGATGGTTGAGTGTCGACTAAGGCTTGAAACGCGTCCACACTACAAGGGTCGATTGACAATGTCGACTCAGTGGGGACGCGGCTTTATAAGTAAACATTTTCCAGAAAAGCGTCGTTGAAAATTTTGTAAACCCTATATTCAAAATTTAATCTTTTTAACTGGTCAGAAACCTGCTGATAATTTCCACATATATTTTCTTTAAAAATATTATTATTTAGTACCGCGTCTTACTACCCGTTTGGGTTATACGCTTTAAATACTAATTACGCTAATGGATTAGGAATTGGGGAGTTTGAATTAGAGGAAGTGAAACCCAATTTGCGTGGAGGGAGAGTGGAAAACCATTAAGGGAAAACCACCCCCAGTTCACCCGACCGAGATTCGAACCTTGATCTCCCCGTCCTCAGCAGTCGAGCTACACACGAATAGCACGTTAGCCAACAACTCCATCGAGGCGGGTTTTTAAATTATTAAACACCTCAACAAATAATTCGATATTTCTTAACGTCTGCAATGCGTTTCGGTGTTCTACCATCTAGTGCCCTTAAGATTATTATTCGGATGCCAATTTTTTTTTTGTTTGAACTGTCGGCTACTATTTGTAGTGTGAACTTCTGGCTCGTATTTTGCCTAAGCCTTGAGAAAGACTTGTCCTCGCCTAAGATCTGTGGTCTTGAAGAAGCTGCAAGCTGCAAAGCAAGCTCCTGAGCACAATTTACCGCCGCTTAAAATGTCGGCCGCTCGGCGACTATCCTGATGAATGAGTGAACCGGAGACTCCTTGGATAATGTAAATGAACAATTTGCCACACCAAATATGTTTTATATTTTTTTAGTCCGGTATTCATTGCCATCGGGAATTTAATTTTTAGTTTTATAAATAAATAATTGCCTACTTTTTTTTAAATTTAATTTGTATTACTATGCAAGACTTAAATGCACCGTTAGAGAACTACTTTGGAAATTATGTTTATCTAATATAAACGGTGAGCATGTATATAAAATCTTGTTTGATCGTGTTTTTTTTAATTGCTTAGAAAATATATTAAATCTTCTTTTATTTTATTTAAAAAATAGAATAAGTTAAGAATCATTATAATCTAATACAATTTTACACACTTAAGTGCACAAAAGTCAATAAAACAATATTATTAAACGAACATTAATCGCGTATCAGTTTTTAACATACATGATTATATGATTTATTAAGTTTATATGTAACTATTCATTTGGAGTAGTTTTTTAAAATAGGCAAATGGATTGTTTAAACCATAAAAGTAGTATTTAGCTCTAAATAGTATTAAGAATCAAATAGCCAAAGTTAATATATTTGATTTTAGTATAGATTTAGCCTAATATAGATATAATATTCTGAATTTAACACCTGGAAGAATGATCCTGGGCATCTCCCGTGTCCAGGTGTCATTTTTAAATTTTCAGAATATTTGAATAGTATGCTAAACACTAAACGTGAATTGCAAAAGATAGCTTACTTTTTTATTTTTGCATATTATTCCTACTTTAATTTGAAACATGATTAATTCAAAGGTTATAAAAAGGGATAATGTTGAATTTCATATTAAGTTATTTATATTAAAAATTTCAACTAAATTTAAATGACAAATAATCTGTATTTTAATTTTAAATTATACTAAAAATAAACCTTGTAGACTTTTATATTTCTCTAATTTATTATAAAACTATTTCTTTTATTTTATTTTTTATTTTTTACATAGCTCAAGTACTCATTTTATTTCTAGAATGTAAGACGTCTTCTTCTGTTTCGTTGCCTTTCAGTGCTGACGCCTTTGTAAATTACCGCTCCAATGTTTTGTCGAGGTACAGTTACTACTCTGAATCCATTAATCATGTCCTTCCTAACGCGCGGAGAATATATTATTAACACACCTTTAGATACGTGTAATAACGATACATAGCCTTGATGAAATATCGATATGGTTAACACATTCGTGCTATCGATTCAACTCACTAATTTGTCGTTTTAATTATGCAGTGCCAACTACGAATGTTTATAAACACGTGATGTTTTACATCATTATAATCTTTTGTAATCAGCCTGAGTGATATAAAATTGACAAAAGTCATTATGTAATAATAATATTACAATTTTAGTGATTGATTGGAAGGGGAATTTTGTCATTAATTTAACGTAGCGATGCAGAACATGTTTTGACGTTACTAGACTACTTCCTGCAGACAAACAACATTTATTACAACATTTTGGGAATATTGGGATCAACTTTGGGTAAAGGAATAGTTATATATACAAGTAACAATAATTCTAGACGTGTACATTTTTTTCTTGGAGAGTAATCATTGCACGCAGGCTGAGATGAGATGGACATGTGTATGGCAAGTGTGTACGCAACATTTTAGTTGGGAATCCTTAAGATACAAGACCCATTGGTAGACCAAGACTGTCACTGGAAGAGATTAAAAAGGGACTTGAAATATGTTGGGTGTCACGATATGGATTGGATAGAGGCGTCTCGGGACAGGGTTGAATGGAAAGCTTTTACGTTCTTGCGGCCATGAGTTTTGGATTTCATTAAGGCCAAAGAGTTATATATACAGAATGAAGTAGAGTACAATCTAGTGGTAATGATACTGTCACGTTTTACAACGAAGCCACATTTGGGTACTATTTTCTTTGAAATTACTCCCCTCTCTAAAGATGTAATTTATTCGGTATAAACTAACTATTTGGTTGATGTTTTTATTATTGATAGTAGAATCCTGTTTGGTAAGTAGACTTTTTTTTTCATCCCAACCTTTCCGTTTTGTTTTTTTGTTGTTGTTCATCTTCTTCAAAATGATAAATCGGGTTACCTGGAGATTGTTTAAGAAGGCAAAGGAGGAATTTGAACTTGACCAATGAGAAACGTCCACAGAACAGGAACATACATGGAGACTAAAAGTACCCCTCCCCAACACCCCCTCACCCCAACCCTTCATCTCAAGCCACAGGACAAACAACAGTAGATTTTTTTTTATTCGTGTCTCTTCCTCTGAAAAATGTTGAGCTAGTGGTTCGTTTGGTCTTCTATTATTCTCTCGTGAGTTTGATACATGGTTTCTTTGGCCTAAAATTTCTTCTGTCCAAGATTTCCTACAAGCTAAATCCGAACTGAAATGAAAGGAAGTATTATTTTTTTCAATGCAATTCCTTTTATTTTGTATTTCCAAGGAGTTTCTTTTTTTTATATGTTGAGTTAGCAGTTCTGTGATACTGGTTTTTTGTGTGTCTTTTATGGTACTAAGCTAGCACAGCAGTTTTTAGTATTACAATTTATGAATAGTGATAAAATCGTCACTACAAAAGTACATTGGCCCCACAGAATGATATTCTTCAATCATTTCTTTTGTTTAGCACTGGTAACTCAGTTGAAATTTCCTGTAATTATTTGAACAAACCTTTCCAATGAATTAAGTGTTTCAGATGCTAAAATATTAATTAAATATCTTAACTCAGTTAAGTATGTATCTCACACAAATTACTTAGCAAGAAATGTAAGATAAATACTTTTTTAGTCTATCAACTATTGATTTTACAGATAATATTGCTGTGTGTTTAACGTACACATTTATAAAAACAATGGGATACTGTTTGATAACCATAGATTTATAAATTCTAATAACAAATATCAACCTGCTTCAGTGATCACTTGGTATAAAAGATTAAACTCGCAATAGACTAGACTAGACTGTCAATGATAGGGAAAGTAGGGTTTGAACCCCGGTTGGGTGTACTGAGGGGATGTTTTTCTAAAAGTTTGTCCACTCCACCTCTATGAAAATGCGGGTATACTTTCTCTAAATGTAACCTTACTCATCCCTAAAACACTAAGTAATTATTTAATAATTCGTATTACCCGAAAAATTAGTGTGACATGGTGACAGAAAAAAGTTCTTATAAACCAGGGGTCAGCAAACTATGGCCCGTGGGACATAACTGACACTCACCTCTTTTTGTACGGCCCGAGAGCTAAGAATGGATTTTATATTTTCAAACTCAAATCAAGCATTATTTTTCTTATCTTGATGCAGGTTTAAAAGACATTTCAATATTTCAAAACCATTTGACCGTTTAATTGAGAAGCTTCCATCCAACCTTCAACTAAAGTGGTTGATCTGCAGTGTGAGGATATGCTTAAGAGGCAAATTTCAAGAGAAGTATCTCGCACAATTCTATAAATATCTTCCAAGTGATGAATATGGTCAATTAAGATCATATGCACGGTGTTTTATATCTGTATTTTTGGCAGCACGTACCTGCGTGGAAAATTTTTTTTAAAGAGGAAATAGTAAAATCTCAATACAGGTCAGCATTACCAAATTAATATTTGCAATCAATTTTTATGATAGGGAGTGCAAACTTTTAACTCCAATTTGGTTAAATGTTATCTCAAAAAACACAATCCCATTCTTCTCATTGATAAAGCTGTATTTCAAACAATTGTAGTCTACTTATTATTATTATTATTCTGTTAAAATTTGTTCAGTAAATTTGTGAAAACGTTTTTTTTTCTTATTACTTAAGTAAGCAGGCCTACCTACCTAATAAATATACCTGAGTTTGCCTCTTGGCTCGCAGAGCCTAAAATATTTACTATTGGGCCTTTTACAAGAAATGTTCGCCAAATCCTGTTATAAACTGATAAGTGTTGATGCATTTAACATTAATAGCTACTAACGACCTTTTAGTAAATTAATTATTGGACAAACAACAATGTCCAAACTTTTGAACGTAAACGCAAAATAATTAAATACATTATTTTTGCAGTGTGCTCAATGATACACAAGACGGACTTTTCGAAATATATGCTTGTTGGTTGTATCTTGTTGTGTGAGTTTGGTTTGTGGGTAATAGTTAACATCTGGAGGACTGAACCCTTGTGGTGGACGGATTAGGGAAGTTTGTGTTTAGAGTTTTGTCTTGGTGTTTGTGTGTGTGTGTTTGAGGAGGGCAGGGAGGGTATAAGATTGAGGGTAACTTGGGTGTAAGAAACTTGGTTTACAGAATCTGTGCTAATGTCGGTCATACGTCTTGTGAAGGGGTGGTTACTGTTATTCCGGTTGTCTTACAGATGGCGCAAGCCTAAATTGCAACGTTACACCATGTGTCGGAAAGCTTATCCTTCCGTATGTATGTATTTTTTTTTCGATTTAGTAGTCAACCGAACGATTGAAAATAGAAATAAAACGATGAATCGACATTGAAAAATGACTTTCTTTAAAGTTTTTACTAGAATATTGCTATGTGTCTGTTACATTTGGGGGTAAAAGTAACGTTTGTTGGAAATTCAAAGTCCTTGTTCATCCCCTAACGTAGAATAGTTTGCGAGAACTAGATACCGTCAAAACAAACAACCTGCTTGTTTCTATCTTTCCCTTAACCCCTCCTACACCTCCCCCTACTCCCTTTCACACCTTTTCTATCTTACCCTCTCATCCTACTGCAGCACAAAACATACGTCCTAATTAACCTCCTTCTAATTATTCCGGAATTAATCAGTAACTCACTCTTACGCGCACAGCAGCGCGTTTCATTTGGGTGTCCGCATGGCATTGCATGAGGAGAGAAAACCACTTTAACCGCACTTGAACAAAGAACTGGTAGCTACGCTAAATTTTTGAAACCGTTCTCATACAGACTAAAAATAATGAACATAAGATTAATGATATTTTTAATCAGTATTTGCTCAGCAAAATGATGATTCTAATAATAATTTTTACAATTGTATTTACTTATGCGTTAAATTTATCTAGTATTAACTGAATAAGCAAATTAAACTAGTTATTGTAATAGACCTTTTAAACGTAATAGTACACAAAACAATAGGTCTATAACTTAAGGGTATGGCAACAAGTTTTGTGTTTTAAATTTTAACATTGTTTTATTTTAAATTTTGTTGTAAAAATTGCTGTGATTTTTGAAATTTAAAATTCATTATTCTAGAACAAATATTATTGGATACTTTCCATGATGTTTTCATTGTTATATCAACCAATTAGTTTTTTTATTGGAAGTTTTACTGCCAAAGAACTGCAAGTTCAATAACTGTGAGTGATTTTTTTATATAACAATAGAGACATTCTTAAAGATCCCTAACATCGTTTTTTGGAATTATGAACTACTAATTTTAGAAAGAACATTATTTTTATATCAGAAAATAAAATGATCAAAATAACTCAAATGGGGTAGGCTCAGCCTTAATTTATAATTATTTCACTGCCCACTATCTAAAAAGTTGAATAAAATCTTTATTTTTGTGATTAATTGTAATAAATATTTTAACGCGGTATAAACCTCATTATTAGCCTGATTTTAATTTTGGTTAAATTTTTTATTTGAATAACCTAATTGGGTGAGCTAATTTTTTAATTGAGTCGTCTCGATAGCCTCATGGTCTAATCTCTAAGGAGTCACTCTCGCAATAGTTTGAACTGCCGATGATCGGAGTTCAAATTCCGGTCGGGTTTATTGAGGGTGGCTTTTCCATAATGAATTTCCACTCTTCCTCCACACAAATTCAATCTTTTTATCCTTAATACTTTAGCGTAATTTGTACAAAGGCCGTATAACCTGAACGGATAGTAAGAGGTGGTACCAACTTAAATAGTTTTTTTATTTATTCTCTCAATTTTTGGTAATTCTAACCTCAATTTAGCTTTTAAATGGTCTATTTTAATAGAATTATTGATTTAGTTTTCGAATAGAATACTCTACATTAAGCAATAATCTTTTAAGAATCAAATAGCCAAAGCTATTATTTATGCTTTTAGAAAGGAATACTCCATCTAGATATCATATTCTGAAATTTGAAAAATGACACCTGGACACGGGAATCGAAGCCGGGACCTTTGTCTTAGTATGCCAATGCTCTTACCACTGAGCTATCCAGGAATCTTCGCATGCTCAGGGTTATTCTTCACTAATATTTTAAGGCAGAGTCCATAATTGACGTGCGGAAATCGTCGGCTAAATATTGTGTAAGATCATGAGCTATCAGATTTTTCAATTTTCAGAATATGATATCTAGATGGAGTATTCCTCTCTAAAAGGATAAATAATATCTTTGGCTATTCGATTCTTGGATATGCAATCCCTTACAATTATAATAATTGTACAAATGGCAGCAATAAGCCAACTACCGAGTCGAAGGTGGCTGCGTTATCTGATAGCTCGCGATCTTAACAAAATCACACATTTTTAGCCGACGATTTCCACACGTCCATCATAGAATCTGCCTTAAATATGAGTGAAGAATGAACCTAGCCATTGGACGAATCCTGGATAGCTCAGTGGTTGGAGCATTGGCGTACTAAGCCAAAGGTTCCGGGTTCGATTCCCATGTCCAGGTGTCAATTTTAAATTTTCAGAATATAAACTTTTAGTTTAAGATATCTACTGCAGCCTATATTAACTGGGATTGTAAACTATTTTATAAATACCTCACTTTTTTTTTCTTTTATGAAACACTAGGCCTATTTGTTGTGTTTTGTTTGACCTATTTTTTTTTCTTCCCCTTCGAGTGAAAAAAAGCTATGGTAATTGTTGATGTCTTAATTCGTGATTGACCGTGAGCATCTGTCGTTCTTGGCATTGTTATAAGAAGTAATATTATGTGCGCCGGCAGTAAGCTAAGTAAATTAACCTGTGCTTAGTATTTCCTCCTTTAGAATGGTCCGGACTGGAGTTGTAATGATAGACCTAGAGGGTCTAGATCTTGGGACAGTAACCGTTCAAGTCTAAGTTTTACATTTTAAAAATAAAGTGGTTAAATGCGTAAGTTATCAATTAATCATTATTTACTCGACGTAAAAAATATGATTTATATAGAGCTTGACCAAATTTGCATAAGTAAGTAAAATGGTAGAAGCTACATAAGAAAGATCTTTAAAAAAAAACTGTAGTGTGGGAATTTGATGGTAAGTTTAAACGACTTGGTAAGCTTTTATTACTAAAAGTAGTTTCAACTTTTTTTCCCCGTTTTTTCTTGATTCTCATAGGTTTGACCATGTTTTACAGTGTTGTCAGATCGTGCGCATTCTTACTATTGGCGTGCATTATATCTACGTTTATGTAACTTAATTTTTGCTGTATTTTTAGGCCAAAACTAATAAATTATGGCTAAAAACTTGAAATTTGTGTTGCACTACTTATTTTATATGGAACTTTTTTTGCTTGAGTTGTGTTTACAACAAATACCAAGTAACATTACTAGAAAGTATTTACATTTTGGAATAATTTTTTATTGGCGTAGGTTTAGATTAACGCTATTATTTGCTAGGAATTATGAATAAAATCCATATTTGAGCTATTGGACCTTTTTTTTTTTACTAATAATTTTCATCTCATATTATTTAAAATAAAATCTCATTCTTTTGAAAATAATAAAAGTGCATGTGTAAAGTAAAATCTAGCCTCGTCACCCAGTCAAAATATAGTTCAACTTCAATTAAAAGAAACTTTTTTTTTATAGTTATGTAGCACAGTGTCTTAGAACCCTTTCAGGTTATACGCCTATGTACTAATTACGCTAATGGTTTTTGGAATTAGGAAGGTTATATCGAGGAGGTGTATACACATTTGCGTGGAAAGAATGGAAAACCATTTAGGAAAATTAACCCTCAGTATCCCACTGATAGATTCTCCACCATCGGCTGTCTAGTATACTGCAAGAGTTGCGTTTTAGACCAAGCGACCATCGAAGTGGGGTTTTCCGACAGTTAAAACTAAAGGTTACTTAACCTACTTTAATGTGTTTTCAAGCCAAAGCTCTGCGACACTCCCTTTAGATGAATTGTGACTATTTTGACAACTGGAAGTGAAATAATATTTTATAAAATGTTGACTAACATATTTATAAAGGTTGGTATTTAGAAGTGGACCAGAGGTAGACCTACCTATATGATGGTCAATAGTCGCAAGTAGATACGGTAAGCTTCACCTCAAATCAAACATGTTGTTTATATTATATTTATATCAGTTTTATTACGAAATAATTGTTCTCAATTAACTATTTTAACTTCCATAATCCTAAAGGGTAGTTAATCTTCTTCATGACATTCAAACTTAAGTCTGGTTTGTAAAAACATTATCTTCGTAATATTATGTTGGTCTAGACAATGTTTGTAATAGATTTGATTTTCATACCAATTATGATAGCCAATGTCTACATAAGAGATGCATAATAAATATAATATGGTCCCGATATAGTTTGAATTATATTATTATTATTTAATGGTATTTAACTCAAACTTTATGAGCCTACTAATATCGGCACACAATTTACAAACAAGACTTTTATTTTATCCTACGTTAATTCATCAATTAGAAAAAGGTAGCCTCAACTTAACAAATTGTAAAAATTTTTGGGAGCAAAAGAGGGTAGGGTCAATTCTATAAATCAAACCCAGGATATCCATAAAAGTTGGCAGACATGCTATCGACTGAGATAAAATGTCAGGTGTGATCTTAAATTAGTGTATATATATTATTCATTGATTATTTTTATCCCTTATGTTCATTTTTAGTAGAATAATAGTTTTGCCCAAAGAATAGGTTATACAACATCTAAAAAAAATTATGACATATGATCTGCGGTATATTAAGACATAATTTTAATCCTGTTATATTTTTTTAAAATATAACTGAGTTTTTTCAAATCTACAAGAATGCGCATTTAAGTTATGCAATTACATATTCGTCAACTTCGCAGTTATTGTTAAAACAACATTATACTAAATATATTCTTACAAAGTCACAATTACCTAGAGTTGTGTTTGTGTAAAAGAGTGATAACTTTTTTATAAAATTAATTCAATGAAGCTAGACGTTGTCAAATTACTTTTCTATACTTAAAAATCATGATGTATTAACTTAAAAAGAAAATAGTCCTAATAATAAGAACATCGAACTCGAAAAATCAGATTTATGAAAAGATTTATTCTTACCTTCTGCAGCTAAACAAATATCTGTTCTGATATAGATGAGGTGATTTCTTGTCTACTTATTAATTTGAAAATGTTATTAATATTCACTTATGTATATAAACTATAGATTAAATTTAAGTATCACAACACTCAAGCTAATATTCGTTGCGTGCCATTTGGATGTAAATGAAATGATTATTCACACCAAAAATAAATTCATTTTCCCCCAATAACTTGAAGTATCCGAAGCAACCGTTTTTAGAATCAACCAACACAAAACTGACCACTATATCCTCAAAATATTCCATCTTTAGAGAGAAAAAAAATATCTTTAGAAGACGGTAAAAAATTTAGAAAGTTAAGAGAATTTACTTTTTTACCTTCGAAATAACTACTAAAAAGAGAAGAAGAGAAAGTATGTAACACAAGGTCTGAACTATTTTTTCATGTATTGTTAAAAAAAGAGTAAAATCAACCATGACAATAGATGTTGGCAAAACAAGATAAAAAAAGGTAAAAAGGAAAATATCTGTGACTAGCGAAAGTTTAACGGTCACTTAAAATAAAAATATTGGCTTGTGTTTGAAAGTTGGTATATTTATTCTTAAAAACATTGTCTAGTATATAGCTATATTTAAACTATTTACTAAATCAAGTACAAATAAACTGCTCTTACGTTGTAAATTAATATAATTTGAACTACTTAACATGCACTTTAATTCAGCCTTATAAGATTATAACATATAAGCATAACACGTAATTAACCAAAGATGATTTAGAATAACTATATTAAAAGTTAGGCCTATATTTACCAGCTTTGGTGGCCGAATGGTAAAAGTTACTGTCCCACAAACTTCTCTAAACCCATGGTACACTTAACAAATCTAAAATCTATGCGGCACACTATTTTGGGTACACCTATGACATCATAATATGAATTATGCACTCAATCTAATGGTTGTGTAGGCTACACTCGCTTTGCTCGTTGAGGGCTCTACCCCCAAGTCCCCGGTGAATTCTATTTACAAGTGGATGTAAACTAATGTAATTACAGAGTCATTTTTTGTTAGGTCTTACTGTTTAGCCACAAGAATCCCCCAAAGAAAGGTCTAGCCACAAGAATCCCCCAAAGGAAGGTCCGCACCAACTTTAAAGTTGCTCCGACATTTTACATTTTTTTTCGGGGGTTAATTTTTTTTTAACTTTTTGTAATTTTCCCGTCGGTTACAGGCTAGAAGCTATAAGTTTGCCAAATTTCAAGTTTCTAGCTCATCTGGAATTGGGTAAACATTAATGTAAGAGAGTAAGTCGAGTCAGCCATGTGGCTTTATAGTAATATAATTAATTCAGAACTAGGAAAATAAACGTGTTTTTTTTTCTTAATTAACTTATATGTTCCAATATCACAGGTTAAAATTCTCGTGCCTGCTTATTTAACGTTTAGAGACATTATACTAAAACCATTTGTGATTTGTTTAAGCCATAGCTCAAACTTCAAGCGAAAACTTTTGATTCGTCATATGTATTAAAAACATTAGTAAAAGATGCGTTAAACGCACGGCTACCATTTTTACCTAATTAATAATTGTTATTATTGAACAGCGATGCTTGGTGCTCTGTTCTGTGGCCGCACGGCACACCTAACTTGCCACTGTGGTAATCCAGTCAATAGCAGCGGCACACCGATCTTAGGCGTCACTCTAGTATTAGATTGGATCGCCAATCACGGGGAAATTGTGGTTTGTTTCTCAGTCGTATGGCTTTACACTCCACCTTCATGCAAATTTGAGTGCACCACGTATAAATTAAAACTCACTCATCCCAAACACATTAGGTAGTTATCACAAAAATGGGTATTATTAGACTAACTTCATCAGGCTAAGAACGATAAAGGTAGATAAAATGTACCATCATTGCGTGGGAGGAGAGTTATGAACTAGTTTGGGAAAAACTATCCTAAGTAAATTGTCCGAGATTCAAATCCGACCTCCCCATACCGAGATAACTGGTCCAGACGAGCCTGATATCTAGCCCACGTGCCCAACGATGGCGGCATCTTGTAAATGAAGTTGAAAGTTATTACATAGTAGACCGCTACCACCGAGACGGCATAGTTGAGTTTTTGTTCGCGCCGAAAAGAGTTCGCGAGCCTCGGTTTTACAACCACACCCTAACCAACCGGTTAGAAATAAGCCGGAGATAAAGAATGAAATATTGAGTGAAGACAACAAGCTAGGAGCGTTGGCGGGAATTAGACAGACATTAGCGTTGTCGTTGTACAAGTGGCGGGTCTGTGTTGAGGGGAGGCTGCTATGCATATATTAAGGGGAGGGGGAGGGTCTGAATTACACATCCACAATGGACGTAGCTCTGCGAAATGGTAAATAGTGGCTTTTGTACAAAATATACATTATTTTAAAATGTGTATCAGAATCTATGAGTCAAGTAAGATATAGCACGATTCCAATATAAAGAACGGTATTTGATCGTTGCAAATTTATTAAAATTACTTTAATACATTCTTACGTCAAGTCATGTGATCAACAGCTATCACTTTTGATTATATATTTTATCACTACAAATAAAATAATCTTTTCTAAGCTTTTATAGAAAATGTCATCACTGTATGCCGCAAATTATAGTTAATGTATTTTCTAGAATATATATTTTTTACCAGAATCATAAATCATGTTATAAATAGTTCAAGAGGTTAGCAAAATTTAAAATTATTAAGTGACAAGGATCACACAAATGAATATACTCAAATAACAAGAAAGTAAGTCCAATATATTTTCTCAGTCAGTAGTGCGTCTGCATATTTTGCTAAGGGTCCTAGTTTGAATTCCGGGCACTACCGAAAATGTTATATTGGGTAAAATTGGAACATCCCCTTTCACAGTGTTTAATCAACAACTGGGGGATTAGTTGTGTTTGTTATAGAAATAAGCTAATTTGCAAGTCGTTGTAATCAGTTTGTTCAGTAAGTTAATAAAAAATACCCCCTAATATTAAGTTAGGAATATGTAAATACTAGCAATGTTCGACCCCGCTCAAAAATGCTGTAATAAATTTGGGTGACAGTTTGGTGACGGTAGTGCTAAATTTAACATGAAATTAAGTAGGCTTAGAGTTTCTAAAATAAACCTAAGGTATTTAAAAAGCCTATCAAAATTTGACTTAACGAATCTATTCATCCTAATTGGCATTATAATTAGCTGACTCGGTTCAATATTTTTCATTATTTATAGAAATCGTGTATTAAAAATAAAATTATTGCCAATTAGCTCTCTCCCTCAATTTTAATTTGTACCAGTTTTTTTATATACTACTGCTTATATAAAAAGTAAATGTAGTAGCCAAGGCTCTGGATTATGTTTTGCTTAGGTCCCTTGTTGATGTTTGAAACTAATTTATTAATTATATATTTTATCTCCCTCCGACCAACATTTCAAAAAGTTAAAACAAATATTAATACTGAATTGGATATTGGATTAAGTAATATAGACTATTTAATAACACTTATCCTTTTATTATCCATGTTAAATACGGTTTAAAAAAACTATTTCATTTTGAAAAATACATTTAGAAAAAAACTGCTGAAAGTGTACTGAAAACTTATTATGACCTACTCTGGTTAAATTTGATATGCACAGCCCTCTTACATGGTATTAATTATATACGTCCTGTAGTACCTCTCATTTATAGATGACCTTAAACGATCATATAAATCAAACTTGTGTTTATAATTTAAAAAAACCTTTTTGGAGAAAATATTAATATTTAAGTTATACCCAAGCTACGGTTTCTTACCATTGGATTTACTTTTAAAATGTTGTAAAATATTATTTCACGTATTATTTCTTGACAAGCTTCTAGAACTAAAATATTTGATTACAAATACCATTAATTTAAATTCTTGTATAATATATTTTTTTTATAAATGAGATGGATCTAATAAATTAAATAATATTAAAATTAAATAATATTAAAATTAATATACTTGATCCTGCGTCTAGATCTTTATTCTCATAAATTATGCATAGCTACATTATTTTAGTATATTACGTCTCTCTCTTCATTATTACCCTTTAGATTATTTAATAACCATAGTTTTAACCTAATTGATGGTATCATCGTCAAACGCGTCACCCTCGTGTTAGTCTGTATTGTCTCTGACAGGGAGATCAAGGTTTGAAACCCAGTCGGGTGTTCTTAGGGGTGTTATTCCTAAATTATTTGCCGCTCTCCTTTCCTGAGTATTGGGTTATATTTCTCTTTTAAGTAGGCCTATATCTACATCCGATTAACGTAGAAATAGTTACAATGAAAGTATACAATTACAAAAAAAAGTTTTTGTAAAATTATTACGATTTAAAAAATGATTGCTTTTATAGGTTTAACTGACCGCCTCTGTGGTCCAATAGTAGGAGTTCCTGGCTACAGATTCAGAGGTCCCTGGTTCGATCCTTGGCATTTCCAGAACTTTCTGTCAAACATTGGGCTTGGAACGAGGTAAAACTCTGCCTCTTTATGACAAATGAGGAGCTGCTTGAATAAATAAGTAGCGGTTCCGGTCTAGAAAACTGAGACCGGAGGGTTCGTTTTGCTGACCACATGAAAGCCCCTATCCACAAATGTTGGAACTATTTTCGACCATTTATGGTGATTTCTCAGTCGGTATAGCTCGCTTGCAGGCTGGCGTTATGGAGTGTTTTTAAAAAAAATATTTGTAGCTTATTTGAATATTTTAGAAACTTAGACATCTCCTCGTAACAGATTTTGAAATATTTGTTCAATTATGTATATTCAGTTTACACTTAAATATATCAGCCCTACCCTTAAAACTTACACAATGGAGTAGCTTATAATTTGGGGTCATTGTGTAATCCTTCAGTTTTAAATTCTACCTTATGAGTGTATCGATTTTTTGGGGCCTGTGACTATCTGGTCCCATCTGACGCCTCGTGCTGAGTGCCCGCCTGCCTGGAACAGTCTAAAAGGAAAGGAACAATTTTTTTCCCTACTCCCACTTCCTTTGCTTTGCCTAGGCTCACACTTTTTTTTACCCCCCGCCTTATCCCCCACTTCCCCCACTACCACTTCTCTTAACTTTGGCTCGTAAATTAAACTTTCTTTCTTTCTTACACACACTTTCCCTCTTCTTTCCCAACAAGATCCATCGCCTCAGCTTCCTTTTAATATGCGCATTCTTATTCCCCAGTCCTATTTTTTTCTCCCCCTCCTCTTTCCACCCTATATTTTTTTTTCTTCAAAACTCCACTACTCTTTACCATAATCCTCTTCCCATACATTTTTATTCTTTCTCTTTCTTTTCGAAAATTTATCCCTCTTTTTGTTGGCTTCTTATATTTCTATCGCACAATGTGTTAAATCATTCTTCGAGATAAAATAATTTGTTTCATTATTTCCGGGACCATCCATTTAAGAATATGATGTATATTAGTTATTACGGCGCGGCGTCACAAAGTACCAGCTAGTATCTGTTCAATTTTCTAGATGTTAACGCTCATTGAAGACTTATTTAGATTAATCTAAGACGTTAAATTAAATGATAATCCTCCTGCTCAGTGATCGTGGTCTAATTAAGCTATATCCATAATCCGCCTGCTCAGTGATCGTGGTCTAATTAAGCTATAGCCATAATCCTCATGTTCATTGATCGTGGTCTAATTAAGCTATATCCATAATTCTCCTTTTCATTGATAGTGGTCTAATTAATCTATATCCATAATCCTTCTGTTCATTGATCCCGGTCTAATTAAGCTATATCCATAATCCTTCTGTTCATTGATCGTGATCTAATTAAGCTATATCCATAATCCTTCTGTTCATTGATAGTGGTCTAATTAAGCTATATCCATAATCCTTCTGTTCATTGATAGTGGTCTAATTAAGCTATATCCATAATCCTCATGTTCATTGATCGTGGTCTAATTAAGCAATATCCATAATCCTCATGTTCATTGATCGTAGCCCAAATAAGCTACGAACGTTTGGAACAAGGGGTCCCGTGGCCCAACTGTTCACCGTATTCAACAAGCTAAGTAACATGAGTATTTATTTGCGAGAGTTTTTTTTATGGAGATGTGTAAAAAAGTAAATTCGTGGCCAATTTTTATTTTTGTTGTTGTTATCAAGGTAGAATTCTCCAGATATTACGTGCTTTATTTGGCTTACCATTTTATTATGGCGATTTTGAAATTATATAACCCTTGACTGTGTGTGCGTTTGTGCGCGCGCATACATGGTTTTTTAAACAATATTCGTACGAGAGCAATTGCAATTAGAATTATTAAGGCTGTAAATATATTAGAGAAAAAAAGTAGATTATCTCAATGAATGTGACCTTAAATTATTTTTATCCTATATGAAATAATTTGTGAGATTACAGTTTATTCAATTTTTTTTAAATCTTATTCAAAACCATTTTATTACTTTTTTTATTTAAAGCTTGTTCCCGAGTGGTAATTCAGAGGAATATTACACACATATTAATCGTGTAGGTATGTCCCCTTAAATACAGCAATTATTGTGAATATTTTGATTATATGGGTATTAATTAGCTAATAAGGATATTTTATTTTAATAGTTTTATCCTCCCTTATATACTCTGTATTTAGTTTATATGATCTACCTACTAGTTCCTTTAAAATATCAATGGTTTTTTTTAGGTAGATTATTTTTATTTATGACAATACTGATATCTTAACAGTAAAAACAGACCCTCGTTACGGAACGATTACTGGACAGCTCAGTGGTTAGATCATTGGCGTACTAAGCCAAAAGTCCGGGGTTCGATTCCCGTGTCTAGGTGTTATTTTTCAATTTTCAGAATATAATATAAATTAGATCTATTTCTGGATTATCTTGTTTTGAGAAAAATCTGCTAGGTTTACCTCTATATTGTACCACAAGACAATGCTATTTGAGACATAGTCCATTGAAGTTTAATTGTTTTTATTTTACAATATAAATACTTTTATTTGAATATAGATAGCGTATTTCTATTCATTGTAAAATGTATATTTTTTAATAATTTTGATTTTAAAATTATCTTTATTCACCTACACGCATATTGGTGGACTAGATGTCAGTCTCGTTTAGTAAGACCATCCGGTGATGAAGTATGAGTTCGAATCCTGGTGGGTGTACTGAAGGTAATTTTCAATAAATTGTTTTACACTCTCCCTTCATAAAATGTTAGGTACATTTCTTCTAATTTTCACCTTAGTAATAAAAAATTTAATCAAATGTTTATGGTCATGTCGTAGGACGTGGTGGAATCTTATACAGTCCAATTGTCATTAGAACAATCTTATATGGCAATTATAAAAGCTGTAAGATCTACTTTACCCGCTTCGATGGCCGCATAGTTTAAGGCACTACTCTCGCAATAGATTAAACCGCCAATGACCGGGAGATAATTGTTCGATCTTGGTAGGGTGTACTGAGGGTGGTTTTCCCCTAAGTAGATTCCCCACTATCATCACGCAACTATGGGTACACTTACTCTAAATTCAACCTTTCTCATATTTAACTATTAGAATAACTATTACATAATATAACCCAAAAGAGTAGAATATTAAGACGTGGTGCTAAAAAAAATACCTAATTCCACGTCATAATACATCAAGTCATGTGATCTGAAATTGTCATATTTGATAACATATATATCCTCTATACGAATAAAATAACACAGTAATATGGTAGAATGTTATTAATGTTGACCAACATCCTAATGTAATGTAGATTCATTTATTGGGACTAAGCTATGGCCATTGCCTGGTATTTTTTTAAAGTTTTTAAAAAATACCGAAAAAATGCCTTCACAAATAAGTTTAGAAACTTTGACAAAGGAAGTCAATTTATATTATTTGTTAAGAAATGAATAAACATAATTACAATGTGGATAAATACACAAAGATGTATAGACTACTTACCTGTAAGCTGTTTCGGTGATCGAATAGTCTAAGACGTCACTCTCGTAATAGACTGGGATGCCGATGGCGGGTAGTTAGTTTAGAATCCCAGTCAGGTGAACTGAGGTGCGGTAACTTACTAAATGGTTTTCCACTAATACACCCCCCCCACCCTGCGATACCAATGTGAGTACACTGCCTCTAAAATTAAACCTTTCTCACCCTTAAAACATTAGCGTAATTAGTTCATAATTGTATATTATTTATTTTTAGCCTCGCATCTTACTACCCATTTGGTTATTACGATAATTTACTAATTACGCTAATGGTCTAGGAATGAGTAAGAGTAAATTTAGAGGAAGTATACCCACATTTGTGTGGTTATAAAAAGAGATAAAGAGAGGGAAACTGTTTGGTAAAAAGCACCCTCGCTCACCTGATTGGGATTGAACCACGATCTCACAGTCATGGGTGGTCTAATCTATTGCGAGAATAACATCTTAGAACTTTTGGCCTCCGAGGTGGGTCATATTTGTATAAGTTGAATGGGTAGTAAGATAAGCTGAATAAAAGACTATTTGCATGACAGAATGGTGAAGTTAAAATCTATTATGATGTCATTTAGAAGAGGAGAGGTTAAAAAATTATGTCATAATTTCTTCCGAGTTATTTTAATTAAGATGGATTAGTCAGACAGAATATCCGTGGATAAAACTAGTAACAAACAAACCAAAAATATATTACATTGAAGGACTATTTTTAATAAGGAAGCTGACCTAACGTATCACGTAACCTAACGGTGTGTCTGTTCTGGATATGGAAGATAAAAATGTAAATTAAGTATTAAACACTTCATTAACTTTAAAAAGTAACGGATTTACCGTAACTTGGGTCTATAATTTATATCCTACTCCCATTAAACAATGTAATAGTTTTTCTGAAGTATACTTTTTTTTTAATCTGTTAGTGTTTCCACGCACGTACTCGGTCTGTAAAATATCTTCCCACTACAACCTTTTAATATATACCCTAATTATGGCTAGATGTTTATCTTAAAAGTTACATCTGTCACAAAAAAAAATCGAATGTTTACTAGAATAAGTTATCTGGCTAATATGTGTTATTCTAGGAATTTTAATGCTGTTATTAGCTTATAAGCTATTCAGTAGTCTAAATATGAATCCTGTGATATAAAAAGCTATACCACAGTGTTTTATTTTTTAATCACCACGTCTTACTACCTCTTAAGACTATACGCATATGTAATAATTACGTGAATGAGATTTAGGGATGAAGACCGTTGAATTTAGAGGAAGTGTACTCGCATTTGCGGGAGCGGGAGTATAGAACTGATTAGGGGGAAAAAAACACCTATAGTAAACCAGAGATGATTCGAACCCCAATTTGTCCATCATTGGCAATCTAATGTGACAAGAGAGTGACACCTTAGACCATGTGGCCACAGAATTAGATGTGTCTTAATTAAAGGTTAACATAAACTATTCCTACTTTAAAATTTTAACACATACTCTTCCTACTCCTCAATATAAAATGATATGCCGAATGAAAATTAGTAATTAATTTTTATATCAATATTCAGCAGGACATCCTTTACCACTCAACTATGAGTACAGGGAAATTTACAGCAACATAAAATGACCTAGGACAATATTATGGATGAAATGTGGTCCAGCGAATAAAGATTCGAAGTAATGTAAATTTACTTGAATTTGTGTCGAAAGAGAGTGGGAGAACTTTTAGAAGGAAAAAAAACTTTCATTACACCTGGAAGGGATTTAGCCCTGAGTGCCTCGGCACCTTTATATATATATATAAATATATATATATATATATATATATAATGACGAAGTGGTGGTGTGTGTGTGGGCCTATTCTTATACACTTAAACCAATGTTTATCTAGTGACATCTATGATGTAAGACACACTTCAGTGGGAGTATGGTCGAGGGCGTCAAACTTTGTTAGACTTGCCTGCTGATGGCGAGAAGATCGGGGTTCGAATCCCGGTCTGGTCTACTGAAGGCGTTTTTTTCGTAGACTGTTTACCACTCTACTTATACTTCTAGATTTTCTTTAAAATTCTTCCTTACTCATAAGATTAGTGTTTAAATATGCCTATCAGCTGAATGAGTAGTAGCACGTGGTGACCTGGCGGTCTAGGGGTAAGGTGTCTTGACTTATATGCTGGGGTCCGGGGTTCAATCCCCGGTCCCGGCACAGATCTATCTGATGCCCAAACCCTTCCTTCGCCTTTGACAAGACGTGTATTAATCACAACTTCTAAATTTGTGGAATGTTAGGCCTCCACCATGGTTCGGATCCCACGTTAAACTGTAGGTCCTGCATTTCATCACACAATCAGCCTACCATTACACATTAGCGTAAGTGCGTACAACCCGAACGGGTAGTAAGACGCGGTGTAATAATAATAATAATAATAATAATAATAATAATAATAACAATAACAATAATAACAATAATGATAATAATAATAAAAATAGTAGCAGCAGCACGTGGTGACAAAAAAACTAGCACTCCATACTAATGCGACCCTAAGACTGTGTACCAATGTTTTGGTGGCTAATTTTGATTACTCTAATATATATACGCATGTAAATGGTAAATCTTATACAATTTTTCTTTTTCTTTTCAGGTGAGTTGTTGGCCAAAGAAGTTGAAGTAACTCCCATACTAGACAACTGGTAAGTGCAGTTAAATGGTTTTGTTTTGATGTGTCAGTGATTCAAGAGCAAAAAAATAAACCAAAACACAAAGATCCAACAGTTCAAATTGCTAAACAAGATTTAGAATAACTCTTACTGAATTACTACAATGTTTTGCATTGAAGTATGACACGCATTTTTGCTAATTTTGGACACGATAATAATGTTGATTTAAAGGTTTAATAAACTATAAACATATCTCATTATAGCTTTTGTATTTACATTCTTCTTTACATTATGAATTAATCTTACAAAAGATCCTTTTTATCTGGCATTTGAAAATGAAATCAAAGTTTTATATTATGTAGATAATTACAATCTGTGTTTTAAATATTCGTTTTTCTTATAAGGTTGGGTAACTATTTATAAACCGAAACCACGAATCACTTTAGGAAGAGTTTTTAAGAATTATTTGATCTGGCCTTATTATTTAACCAAATACATTTTTAGTCATTTGATTTTTGCAACTTCTTTTTGTTACAATGATACAGATTTTCCTAAAAGTAATTGTACAAGGTATTTATTGGTTTTAATTATGTTTTATTTATAACACCCAACCAAAAATAAATGTTTATATATATTTTTTATTATTTGATAATTGTTGAACACATTAATGAACTTCAAACAAATACATTAGATTAAAATGTTAGGGGATCTAAATGTAAATTTGTACACTCTGTAACAGTAAAATGTATTTCCCGTTAAACTTTAAATTTATGTACATGCTACAGAAAAGCTTTATAAACTAGCTTAAATTATACAATAAATATATACCGCTGAGATCATAAATAAATGTATTTCTTACGAACTTATACCTACTTTTTATTTAAACAAAGCAGTAGTACACTAAAAAAATGGGAAATAGGTAATAAGGGAGTTTTCCTGACTTCCACCCTTAGCCCCAACAAATACATCAAATGATTTTAATAACAACTTAAATAAAATAAAATAGAAATAAGTTATAGAACACATGGGTCTAGCGAAAAAACTTAATTTTATGATCAGACAAATGCGGTGATAAAAAAAAAGAACAAAAAAAAACTCAACGACTTTAAAGGGTTACTGATAACACACATGAAAGGTTCAACTAAAATAAAAACTTAATTTTATGATCAGACAAATGCGGTGATAAAAAAAAAGAACAAAAAAAACTCAACGACTTTAAAGGGTTACTGATAACACACATGAAAGGTTCAACTAAAATTCATAGCAGGGGGTGAAAGAGTATTGATGGGAACAAAACTCCCTTAAAGCTCTCCCACAATAGACTCCTGAGACTTGATAAACATTATTATTTATATTGACTGATAAGACTGTTGAAATAATATCAAAATAAAGCCACCATTAGGGTGTTTGAGTGTATTATTGTTTAGTGCTCTTAGCACAAGATAGGGTTATTAACACCTGGAGCCACATTATAGATACCTCTGAATCTTTTGTTCCACGCCCTATTAAGCTTCAAATTAGGAGTAAATAACCTTGACCCGACTGGGATTTGAAATGACACAGGTGGACCTAGAGATGAAAATATGCATGTAAAAATGTTAGATCTTCGATTCTCAGGCGAAGGGGATGATTGATTACTAAAGACTTTGATTATTAAATTAACGTATCGATATTTGTGACTTAGAACAGATTGATTAACCCCAACGTTAGTAACACATTCAACCACCAAGCGCTGTAGTTTATATGTGAGTGTAGGAAAAGAACTGAAATAACTGTTATTGTTGCTTTTTTTAAAATAATATTTAAATTGTAGGGAAAGCTTTACTGCTTGAAAAATCTAGATTGTATTCCAATTAAATAGTTGGAAAATTTTACGGAAAGAATCAAATAATTATTTTCCAAAATGGAACATTTTCAATCTCACAATTCTTAACAGTACTGGTAAGTTAGTCAACGCATTTAAGTATAGCGCCTTTTTAAAACCAAATATTAAGTCCCGTTCTACACATTTGTACTAATTAACTTAGTGTGTTAGGGTTGGGAAAATTTTATTTTAGAGGAAGTGTACCCGGATTTGTGTGGAGGAAGCAAGGAAAACTACTAAGGAAAAAAACACACTTGAATACACCCAACCGGGATTCAAACACCGATCTCTTCCATCATCGTATTGCAGTCTATTTCGAGTGATCCTTTGACCATTCGATCACCGAAGCAGGTTTTAGTTGTCTCAAACATGGCATGAAGATGATGACGAAGTAAAATATATTTCAAACAAATATCAAAAATCTCCAAAACTTAATCACGTCAAGATTTAGCAAAGCTTATACAGCCCTGAAATTATAGAAAATAAATTTTGGTAAATGTTCTAGTCCTCTAAATAATGAACTTTCATTTAAAATTAAACTAAATTAATCATGAAACAAAGCATAATATTTTAACCACATAAAATAAGCTATACAAATCTATTACATTACAAATATTTATTTAAATCACTCCTCTTAGCTACCATAATAGAAACGAATTCAATTTCTTGGCCTATATTAGTTGTTGGGCTGTGCTCCCAAACCCTCTCACCCCCGAAATGTGGATCTAGCTATAGCCTTGATTTTTTAACCCCCTTCTCTGCCCAATTACATCTCTTGAGTTTGCCACTGGGACATTGTACATTTACCTGTATTAAAATGATATACTATATAAACTAAATCATAATGTGGTCTGCAGGAAAATTTGATTTTAATCAGATAAACCATGTAAATATATGCCCTTCAAAAGTTTATTCGTTGCGCAATTCTTTTCTTTGGTTCACAAGAAATTCGTAAAGAAAACACTATATTTTTTTTTCTTCTATTTTCTACTTAGAAGAGATTGTACGACAAGGCTTTTGGGTTCCCAGGTAATTTACTGTCGAAACGCAATCTAAAGAGAGGAACCGTTGATAAATATCTCTCGTTTGGGCATCACGGAACGTAATTTAATACGTGATCCTTTTGCCCCGAACATTTAACTCGCATACACACAAACTTTTAACACAAACACAGACAATGCCTTTATCAGGTTAAGACACAAAATTATTATGAGTTCGCATCAAGGTATATTTTTTATGAGTTATATATATTTAAAAAATTCATCCAAAAGTAGCCTAATATATATTTTTGAAAATTTCAAGCCTTAGGCCTACCTTTTTTCCGCATGCTACGCATCTTGTCAGGTTTACCTGCATATATACACTAATAAGGCAAAATTTTAGGAAACGTACCCTTATTTGCGTGGAACGAGATTGAAATACCATGTAGGAATAAGCAAAAACTCGGTTTGGTGGCCGCGTGGACTAAGGCGTCACTCTCTTAATAAATATACTATACTATGATGACACAGATTGGGTTTCAAATCCCAGTCGGGTGTACTAAGGGTGGTTTTCTTAAATGGTTCCCCACTTCCCCCTCCACGCAAATGTGGGTAACTACAATTCTAAATTTAGCCCTGCTCATCCCTAAGAAATTAGCTTAATTAGTACATATGCGATTTATTGAACAGGCAGTGAGATGGGAGTGACAAATAATTCCAGTCAGGATTACAATCCTGACCTACCCACCACTGCCAAACAAGACGAGACTGACACCTTTATACAATCACACACTGGCACGTGTAATACAAGGTTCATTATCGACTTAATTTAAAGTATAGATATACTGAAGAAAATTGGAAGAAAATGCAGCCTCATAAAAGGGATGAAAGGATTGGATTATGTTATAGAGGGAACCACTCCCCCTCTCTAATACATCCTAACGGGATTCTAAACCTTACCTTCTCCATAAACGACGGTCAAGTCAAACATCTGGGACCATCTGGTAGACAATACCCTTGTATTGTGGAAACAATCTGTTTAAGAATACTTAAGGTTTTGACCAAATTATTTGTAATACAGTTTTAATGTGTAAATAAAATACTATCACTTGCACTGGGGGAACAAATATGATAGTATTTACTTGTTTATGTGGGGAAAGGGTCAGGGATCAAGTCCCACCTGGGTGGAGAGATGTATCATTTTTTTCATAAATGGTTTTCTACTGTTCCTGCTCTGCAAGCAAATGCAGGTATATTTCCTCTACAATTCTACCTTACTCATCTTTCAACACATTACTATTATAAATATGAGAACAGCGTGGACGATTAGTAAAACGCGGAGCACAAAAGATAGGTTAAAGATTTCCAGTGAAAAAATAAAGACTCCTCGCCTCGATTAAAGAAAGCATTTGCACTCTTAAAAAATGACAATCCGTGTAGATCAAAATCTCGCTATCCTTTCTAACATCTCTCCACTAATTAAGTGTAACCAACACCCTTCCCGCCTTATTCCCTCCATACAGACTTTTATTCAGAGCTTTTGAAGCAAGAACCATCCTCGTGGCTCCCCCCCTCACCGTTACTACTTTTCTAGGGTTCTAATAAGAGCTATCACACCCCTAGCAATGAATGGGGTGTAATTATGAGCAGCCTCAAACCCCCCCCCTCTCTCCCCTGTAGCAATATGGAGGGGGAGGGGTAAAGAGAGAGAGGAGGGTTGTGTAATTAACGTGCCTAAAGAGATTAATATCCTACCCCTTTACATCCGGTCTTCAGCATCGCCTTAGTCTTCTTACTTATGATTTCTGGACCCTTGGTTAAGAAGGAAATATGGGTGGTGGATAACAGTTGTGCGAGGAAGTCTACGCTTCAGGGCGAATCATTAGTTTTATTAAAACCCACTTTCATGACTGAATGCGGGTAAGGAGTGAAAATTCTTATTTAAAATTTTAAAGATTATTACTACAGGGCCCGGATTTTGATGATATGTCATCTTTTTTTTTTCCATCAGAGACAATGTTCAGTTGTAGGCCTACATAAACTCTGTTCATGATCCCCTGGTTGTAGAAATGTATATTTTATAGGTAATTTTTTTTGCTATTTCAGATTTTCAGGTAATTTTTCTAGCGGTTTTTTTTGTTTAATAAGTCATTTTTAAGCATTGTTTCGGAAAGTAAATTTAAAATTGTTTGAAAATGACTTTAAGAAGGTTATATGTATGAATTATCTGTGCTTTGATAAAACATGAATATTCAAACATCAGAAATTTGACCACACACTAATTGTTGACTGAAGAAGATAATGTAGGAGTCCAAATGAACTTTGTGCCCCTTTACCTGCGTGCTTATAAAATCCACAGTCCTGGTGAGACCTTCCACCACACCTAAGTTGGAAATGGTTAGAGGGCGAGGGAAAAGCAATTTTTCTTATAGTTCAAATGAACTTTGTACCGTATTTACATTCCTGGCGAGTCACTATACCATGTCTGGAAAGGGCTGTAGGGGTTTGGGGAGCTATTGCTTTAGAAGCAGGTATTTGTATTCCAATGTTAAGTATAAAGCATATAATAGCTGTCAAAAGATTGTAAATGCTTAGTTTTCATTTATAAAGTGCACGTTATATTTATTTGTTTGCAATCATTTTGTGTGTATTTAGAATGCTTAAATCCAAACCATCTAAGGCGAATCATTCGAGGCAAATTATTACTGAATTTGGAGAGGATATTTTTTGTACAGAGAGTGAAATACTTTTCTGTAAAATATGTGAAGGGAAAGTGGCTGGCATCAGATAAGAGATTTAACCATTCAACAGCATATCACTCGCAACAAACATGTCCGGGATATCCAGAATATCGATAAAAAGAGAACCTCTCAGTTATTACTTGCACAAAATGCATTCACAAATCAAGAAAAATCCTCAACCTTTTATATAAATTCGTGTGACATTTTGGTATCTGCAAACATTCCTTTGTGAACAATGAGCAACGTTTAACTAAAGGATTTCCTGGGACTGTATACGTGTCATTCTATTCCAGACCAGTCCACACCGAGGAAAAAGTGGAAATGGACAGAACGAAGAGGAGATATATTTTTGCTTGCATGTATAGTGTAAATCCTAACTCTTGTAATAAATACATCATATTATGGAATTTCAATAAAAAAATTCAAGTCTTTTTCGCACATTAAAATTCATTATTTAAAGTTTTTAGCGTCTTTTTATAGGTAATTTTTTGGCAATTTTAAGGTAATAAAAAACCGGGTCTTGATTATTAGTGTATAAGTGTATAACATAACATATTTACTAGCAACATTTTTGAACTCTCGTTCCCAGAGTAAAATTTTGTCCTGCTTTTATTACACTTTCTAACTATTCAGGGGAACAAAGTATTTGTTAGTCGATTGTTTACTACCCTGACATAAAAAAAACATCACATTGTCAAAGGAATTGTCCGTTAAAAAATACTCTCCTATCCACTCGGGTTACATGAGTGTTTTCTTAGGGAAAGTGCAGCCCTTGACACCATTCTTTTCTTTTAAAATATTAATGGTCCAGGACTGACTTGCTATTGGTGTGGTCTTCTTAGGACCCTGAGGATTCATAGTACAGGGCGGGGTGGAAACAATTAGAGGATATATGCTGAGGAAAGTGATGGACAACGTGATGATGTTTGTCTGACATCCGGTGGAGCCACCTGAGTGGCATTATATTCAAAAAGTGAAAGTATGTGGTATATGGCTTGCTTTTATTTAGCTAGTAAATATATTTACTTTTCAATTAAAGTGTTAATTTTTCTAATTACTCATGGTTTAATTGTTTCGGCCCCATCCTGTATAATCCCGTGAGGCAGGGCAACCCACCAAAGAACTCTCGTGTTCTAGAAGTCAACGTGTAAGGAGGTGCATTAACCACTCCAACGTGCGTTCAGGCGGTCAATCCATACAGATGTGACTTAAACACTCAGGAAGGTACAAAAATTTAAACATCTCGATAAAAATAATTTTATTACTTATTATTAGGAACTCGTAAGTTCATTGCCACACTTACAAAAGGATGCCACCTATTGCTATCTTGAGTTAGTTCTATCCAGTCCACCTCATTATAACTTATCTCTCAATTAATATATATGAATTTATAAAAATGACCGTTGTCAAAGTTCCTGGTTACAGATCCAGAGAGAGGTCCTTGATTTGATAGCCGGCAGATCTTTTCTTGAAGTAGTGTTTCTGGAACGGGGTCAAACACAGGTTCGCGAAGAAAAATGAGGATTTACTTGAATAAATAAGTTATTGCTTCTGGTCTAGAAAACTAAGACTAATGGCTGGGGGATTTTGTGCTGACTACATAATACCCTTAATCCGCAAATGTTAGCCTTATCAGCGCCAACGCTGGCGGCCACTCGGTCAGTATAGCTCAATCGCGGGATCAAGACACGAAGATTTTTTTAAATATTTACATTAGATTTTATATTAATTCATATGTAACAATAATCTGATCATAAGCAGTGGTAGTAGACGTACCTAACTGGCACCCAAACATGAGACAGTAGAGTCTACCGCCCACAAAGAAGTAAGGTAACACCCGCGTATCGATAACGATAAGAGCGCTTATTTTGAGCCGGTCATGAACCTAACCCGAGACGTCTGGTGAGATTACGTCACGTGCCCTTACAAGAGAATTTTTTTTTTATATTTTATATTTATAAGTTTAATATTATATTTTAAAAGATTTACTCTAAAATGGTGGTCTATTATTGGCGAGTCAATAATTAATTTAATTAATTTTCTTAGCAGGCTCATAATTTATAATGTGGTCTACTTGAGCTCCAAGCCAATAATATTCAGAATGAATCAACGCTTTCAATCAATAGTGTTCGATTAGCAAATGAACGAATTGTCTTCACATATTTATAGGGGATATTTTTCTAACAAGTCTCTGCTTTTCTTCTCTCAGATTCTCAATGAATAATTGGATTATGCCCACTTTAGAATTATTCGTAAAGCTTACTTTGCAAAACGTTTTAAATATTTGTGCACTATTTATTTCAAAGAAGAAGGGGACTTTTTTTTAAAATTTCAAATAAGTTCCCAATCTGCAGCTTCCCCCCCTGCCCCACCCACATCAGAAGAGTCAGTGTAGGGGAGGATATATTTTGTTGTG
>CABFOV010000049.1:145327-160809 GCA_902141375.1 Timema poppense
TATATATATATATATATATAGTTGAATTGTTAATTTTAAATATTTGGTGCCATAATTTTTCAAATATTAATCGTAAATGGCCAAGAAAATATTGACTACATATTCATAGGACTAAATATTTAAAACAAAACTCTATTTTTCTCTCCTGAATGACATGCTCTATGTTCACAGTATATTGTTTCATTAAGGCGAGGATGTAGGGAAAGCGAATTAATTGCAGCGTTTTTGCAATTTTTATATCAACACTTTTTTGGTCAAAATAAATCAAATATTTCTCCAATACAAATAGTTTTAATTTATTCACATGACGAATTCAACAATTTTTGAATAAATGTCAAAGGTGTCCTGAAATTTAATGACAATTTTTTTCTCTTAATTTAAAATGCTTATCATCTAATGCTGCTATGCTAATTAGGGGCCTACAGATATTCAAGAAAAGTTAATAAAACAACGGGAAGAAAATTAAACTCTACGTTTCTACTGGAGAAATATTTGATTTTTTTTGTCAAAAAAAAAGTGTTGCTATAAAAATTGCAAACATGCTGGCCTCTTATCTCGTCCTATTCCACCCCAACTTTTTTTATTTTCCCCTACGTTAATAAATGTCTTTCGACAATTTTTTATGGTACCATTTGAGATACTGTCGTTATTAGTCAAGTAATTTTTTTTCTCAAAATCAGGAATATCCTATAAAATCATAAATCTTGTTAACAAACCCATCGTACATTAATGGCATCTTAAAGCAGTAGGACTAGTTCTTATATAAGTGCTATCGATGTTGGTTAAAATTGTATGAAACAGAGTCTAATTTGAGGATCCCAAATTTTGATACCACTTTCTTACCCCTAACATTATTTTGGTTAATTTGTAGCTAGGTGGCTTACTGGTGGTTAAAATGTTAACTAAATATAGCTTGGTGAAGATCTATGTGTGCCAAATTTGGCTTAAATCCATATAATATTAAAAAGGATATAACGAATACACACACCAACAGAAGGCAGAACGCATTTTCTTTACATATGTGTATTAATTTAAAAGATGATACCGGCAACGGTGGTTGCGTGGTACGGACGTCACTCTTAATATAATGGAGTGTTTTTCTGTTTTTTTTTTAAATCAACGCTTCTTACTATCTGTTCGGGTTATACACACATATACTAATTACGCTAATAAGCTAGAGATGAGTAAGGTGTAATTTAGAGGAAGTACACCCGTATTTGCGTAGAGGGAGAGTATACAACCATTTTGTAAAAAACACCCGACCGGGATTAGAGCCTCGATCTCCCTATCATCGGCAGTCTAGTCTTGTCACAAGAATAACACCTTAAATCATGCGGCCATCAAAGTGGGTTAATGGATTGTTGGCTACCGGCAGATTGGGGATTGAATCCCGTTACCACCAAATGGAAGATATGTGAACTGAGGGGCCCTGAGAGGAAGGGTGAAGGGGGAAACAGAAGAAATAAATGGAGAAAGATACAAATATTTAATATTTGCCTCTCAGATGTTTGTAGGCCCTATTTATATGGAATCAACATTCTTTACAGCCGCTACAGTGGTTGTATGGCCTAAGTTGCTACTCTCGCAACAGATTAGACTCCTTATGATGGGGAGATTGGGGTTCAAATCTTGGTTGGGTGAGTTGAGGTGTTTTTTTAATCCAAAACAGTTTTCCACTAATCCTACACGTAAATGCGGGTACACTATCTAAAATGACATTAGCGTAAATATTACATAAGCTTTTAGGACGAAAGAGCAGTAAGACGCGATGCTAAGAAAATAAACCATTATATTTAATTCATTGTTATTAGTTATTACTAAGCCTCCTGAGATCATGCGGACTAACAGTGGTCCAAGAACCACACTTTGAGAAACAATGCTTAAAATTACATCTTCCTTGACTTACCATCAGTGTAAGTAGGCCTATATGCGGACAGTCTGGAGGGTTAGTAAGAAGCTATGCGTGCGAGAGCACACACACACACACACACACACACAAGAAAAAAGTAACATACTCGAGAAAAATCCCAACAAAACTCGTATTTCCAAGCGAATAGTTGGTATGACGAGTAAGTTTCTTGAACTAACATCCATATCTCCATATTGGCAACATCCCCTTACTTTAGGTGATATGTGGACTTTTCCTAGACTTTCAGTCTATTTGCTCCATAAAAGGCAAACAAACTAGACAACAATTCTTTCCATCTTTTCCTATCTTAACGTCATACATTTTCCCTTACTTTACTTTTTTTTTCCCCCTCATCCCTTTCCAACTCTAACCCCCTCTATCTCTCTTTACTTTTCCCAACACATATATATTTTATTTTTCGTTCTTTCTGTCCCATTCGTTCTATCAATATAAATTGTTGAAAGTTTAGGAGAAAAGTTTCCTATTCTGCTTTATACCTTCTATGCTGTACATTTGGTTTTTCTGTCTACCTCCAACTTACTATCCCTTTCTAAGCTTTCAGGTTTCAAGTAAAAAAAGTCGAATGTTCTATTTGATGATACGGTCGAATATGGCGTGGCTATAGTCATGGAAATGTGTTCTTTATGTCATTGAGGTAAATGGTCCAGTTTGGCATCCCGTGACGTCATACATACAACGAAAAAGAGAGTGAAGAGGCAGGAAATAACTCGCCAAGTCGCACACAACACATTCTTAAGAAATGAACGAAAAGAAGATGGAAGAGCTTTTTTTTTTATTCCTGAGAGTAGTTGATAGGAGTTGGGGATATAGTGGGTGGTAGAGGAGATAGGATACAATCTTAGTACAGTCAGCTTTAAATAAACTCTGACCTTACGCAATGTTCTCTAATTTTGCCTAGTTTCCTGATATGTATATTAGACACATTTATGGCATTGAAGATTATATATAAGCGCATTCTTAAAAATTGCTTACGTTAACCACGAGGGCTATCAACGACCTTACAGATTAATTAACATGAGATATGTCGGTGACCTGGTGGTCTAGTGGTTAAGGTGTCAGACTTCTATGCTGGCGGCCGGGGTCCATTCCTCGGTCCCGGCAAAGATTTATCTGATTACCAAACCCTTCCTTCACCTCTGACAAGACATCTTGTGAATGTGGGGAATGCCAGGTCTCCACCGTGGTTCGGATTCCACGTTAAACTGTAGGTCCTCCATTTCATCTCACAATCACCCTACCATTACACATTAACGTAAGTGCGTATAACCCGAACGGGTAGTAAGACGCGGTGCTAATAATAATAATAATAATAATAATAATGAGATATGTCAATGTTTGCTTTGATGGTTTGTAGATTTGAGGCGTTGGGGAATACTACAAAAGCCACTAATTTTTGGGTCAGAGTCAAGCACACAAAACAAACATCATTTATGTAATTCATAAGTCTAATAATATAAGGCATAGCTCATATTTAAAATACTTTCTAAACTTTGAAACAATTAGACAGCAAAATAGCCATTCATTCAACCTGAGTTTAAAAATATATTTTTTATCCCTAGTACTACCTTTGCTAGAAAAATGGTCATTATAGAACCAACCAAAGGATCATTCATTAGGTCATCGATCTTGAGTTCGGATTGCTGCCGCTCTCCAATTTCACGATCCTGGACCAAATTTTGCACACCTTTGTACCTTCTTTTGCCAACATCATCCGTTGTCTGATTCATTTATTTCCCAAGCTTGATCTGGTTTTAGAGATAAGGAAGGCTATATTTAAAGAAGGTGCACCCACATTTACGTGGAGAGAGAGAGAAAGAGAGAGAGAAAGAGTGGAAAACAATTTTTGGCAAACCAACTTTAGTACACCCGACCAAGATTTGAACAAGTGCTATCCCCATCATCGGCAGTATAATCTACTGCGAAAGTAGCTCGTTATACTCTACGGCCACCAAAACGGGTAATTTCATTGTATTTGAGATAATCTTTTTGGGATTTTATGAATATCGAATCTCTCGAACACCACCGGATTTGAGGAATTCGAGAAATCATGAATTTAAGTGTTCCCTTTCTGTTTAAAATAATTAGGAGATGGTCAATATAGACTCATTCTTAGATAAATTAATAATTGAATCAGGGGGCACTCTGAATAAATGTTAAGCTAATATGGTCTTATTTACTGGTAATAGTAGTACTGAGGATTTTTCAACGAATTAATTCCCTCTTTCACTCCCCGCAAATGCAGGTATAATAATATCTTCAAAATAAACCTTACTCTTCCTACCCCATTGGTGTGATTAATTAATAAGGGAAGACCCAAATTATTTGTTGAGTGGTCTTAAAACGTCGTCAGTCTCGTGTTAGACCAGATGGTCGGTGTAAGTAAGGTTGGAACGGATTTTTCATAAATTATTTCCCGCTCTTTCTCTGCAAAAATTCGGGTACATTGTGTCAAAAACTCTTAAATTTCTCATGCCTATCTCATTAGCGTAATATGTATAGACTTAACCGGTACTATGAAGTAATTGGAAAAAATATATATCCTGGATGGGTAGTTAAGGTTCTCAAACACTATCCTCTAGTAACACGTTACCTTACATCTATGTACACTTTTTAAATTTAAAATAAAATGTATTTATTTAAATTAATTAGAGAGTTTTTAAGTTTTAAACAAACCTTAGTAAGAATAGGCACTCTCTTCGGCGGCCACGTGATTTAAGGCATTGCTCTCACAGTAGACTAGACTGCCGATGCAGGGGAGATCATGGTTCGATCCCAATTGGGTGTACTGAGGGTGGTTTTTCTCCTGAATGATTGCCCAATCCATCTCCACTCGAATGTGAGTACACTTACTTTAAATTTAACAATGTAGTTAGTGTGTAACCGTATAATCTGAATGGGTAGTAAGACGTGTTAAAAATAAATCTCCTAATTGCTAACAAGATCGATGTATTTATTAATTTTTAACTTTTTATCTCTATATACATTACGGTGATCTTTTTATATAGCTTCTGTTTGCCATAAACCGCTAGATCACGCCCAAAACAGTGGCAATGATTTACAGGGTTTAATTTTGAATGCAATACTAAGTCATTAATTCAGACTATAGTTCACCATTATTTTTTTCTTTTAAACGCGAGGAACACAATAATAGTACTAATAATAATATAAACAAGAGAAACAAAAAACTAGAGACATGTTGGAAAAGTTGAACTAAATTAAAGGAGAAGACGGTTTATTTTGGCTCGCTAGTGGCAAGGGGTGTAAAACACTACCTTTTTAGAGTTCCATGGCCATGTATTTATTTACATGTTCTAATCAGTTTTTTAATGTATCCTTCCATGATATGCACATTTAATTAAACTTAATGATTTGGATAACAGAGGTAAAATTTAGCAGAAATTTTACTGCAATTGTGTTGAGAAGTACAGGGGAAAATTAAGAAAAAAAAACCTCTCTTGGTATATCAGAATTGAATTTGAATCCCAACTTCTTCATGATCGAGAAACTAGATCAGAATAGCTTGACTTTCAATTAATGTGCCCATTAATGCGAATTTTTTTTATCACAGAATTTTACTAACCGTTCGGGCTATAAACTTATGTAATACTTATTACAACGCCAAACTTTTCAGATATTAGGAAGGGTATATTATTAGGAAGGGTAGCTGCACTTGAATGGAGGAAGTGTGGAAAACAATTTTGGAAAAAACCTCCCTAAGTACACCCGGTCAAGGTTTGAACCTCGATCACTCCGTCATTGCCAATCTAGTCTACTGCCAGAGTAGTGCCTTAGATTATTCGACCACCGAAGTTGTTTAGAGGCAATAGCTGAGATTCCATGATTACCTGATTATGGTTCATTTTGCCATAGGGAATAGGCTTACAAAGTCTTTTTAATGCAACAGTTGCTACATGTAAGAGAAACATTATAAAAACTTAGTGTACCACTTTTTATGATAGCATGTATTTTACATACTCTTTGTCTAACTACACTTTCAGACCAGCCACATGTTCAAATTAATATGCGATGTTTAGAGTAGACCATAACTAAGAGGAAAATGTAAAAACATTTGTCTCCTGGGAGATTAAAAAACTATTTAGAGAAAAAAAAATCTTAGTACATCCGAACGGAGTTCCCTAACCCCAGGTAAGGTAAACAAGAAGGAACCAATTCCTTACTTAAGAACTTATCTAACGAAGATAATTTTTCGATAAAGAAAATCTTAAATCAATCTTTTTTACTGATTCATACACCAAGGCATGTATTTACATCTCTTACATTTAAAAAATTGTTGACAATTTAAAGAGTTAAAAGTAAGATAGTTAGTTAGTTGGTCACTCCAATTTATTTATAAGCATTTTCTTGTGCGATAGATGTATTATCTACACGACTGTACGGCATAATGTAGGTGGCAGTTGCAAATGACCCCAAAGCCTACTCCACTTGCTCCGTAACCATTTATTCCTTAACGTCTGTATGATTTTAATTTATCTGCACACTCCTTATCCTTAATCATGTTAGAGCTTATCATCTATCAACTAATGGGCAAATATAATGATATACCGCGAAATAAAAAATAATTCAAACAATAAAATCAACATTTTAATGAATTAACTTATTTCTGAATTTGTTTAGTTATTATTATTATTATCATCGCGTCTTACTACCCGTTCGGGCTGTACGCACTTACGCTAATGTGTAATGGTAGGGTGATTGTGAGATGAAACGGAGAACCTACAGTTTACCGTGGCATCCGAACCACGGTGTAGGTCTGGCATTACCCACATTCACAAGTTGTGATTAATACACGTCTTGTCAGAGGTGAATACATCTGTGGCGGGACCGAGGATTGAACCCCGGGCTCTAGCACAGAAGTCCAACACTTTACCCCTGGACCCCCAGGTCACCATTTGTTTAGTTAAAATAACGATATAGTTTATAAAATTAAAGTATTATATGAATTTGCTAAAAAAAAAAAAAAAATTATCACTGCTTCTTACTAACTGTTCAGGTTATCCGCTGATGTACTAAAAACGTTAATGATTTTTTGGGATTAGGAGGGCATTATTTAAAGTGAGCGTACCCGCATTTACGTGGATAACCATTTTGGGAAAAAACCACAATACACTCAACCGAGATTCGAACCTCGATCTTTCCATCAACGGCAGTCTATTCTACTGCTAGAGTAGTGCGTTAGACCATAGGCCACTAAATTGAGTTAATTTGATATTAAAGTTGTCTATCTGTGTGGATTGGTTCTTCACAGCCATCAAAATTATACGCAGTGCAATGAACCATGGATTTACGTATCGGAACTATGTGAACAAATACTACATCTGTTATTGTGGAGTCGATATTCTACTACGGAACTTAGGGTTCCAAAGGATATAGAATAGTATTATTAATATTATTATTATTAGCACCGCGTCTTACTACCCATTCGGGTTATACGCACTTACGCTAATTTGTAATGGTAGGGTGATTGTGAGATGAAATGGAGGACCTACAGTTTAACGTGGGATCCGAACCACGGTGGAGGCCTGGCATTCCCCACATTCACAAGATGTCTTGTCAGAGGTGAAGGAAGGGTTTGGTAATCAGATAAATCTTTGCCGCGACCGAGGATTGAACCCCGGCCACCAGCACAGAAGTCTGACACCTTACCCCTAGACCGCCAAGTCACCTATAGAATAGTAAACGGGGATTTACCCTGGTCAAAGCTTCTGTAACATTCCCTAAATAAACCGTACCCTTATGCAATGATAGCTGCTGTATATGCACCCCTGTTTGCCCACGTGTAAGACAGGTTGCTATGCTTCCAGTTTAATTTAGAACTTAACCACCCTCCCCCCCTCCCACGTAATTGCGGAAACAAGAAGGATGGGTGTGAGATGGGAGGCAAAAAAAGGGGGCAAATTTTAAACACACTTTTATGTTTTACCATGCTTTCTCGGTAATACCTTATTTCTATTCTATGAATATAATTTTTAACTGGTGTGTGCATGTATTTTTTGCGCAAGTTTGTGTTTAATTAGAAAACATAATTTGACGTCCAATCATATTAACATACCCCCTAAACCCACTTTGGTGGCAGCATTGTCTAACACGCCACTCTAGCCGTATACTAGACTGCCGATGACGGAAATATGGGGGTTCAAATCCCGGTTCGGTACACTGAGGACTATTTTTTCTAAAATGTATTTTTATTATCTCTCTCTATATATCCACACTTCCTTTAAATTTAATCTTCTTTATCCCTAACAAAGCAAGAGTAATTAATACACATGCATTTGGTCTCAACCACTAGTAAGACGTGGTGCTAGAAATAGTTTTTTTAAGACAGTTGATTTGTGTAGGCTACTTACAGTACCTATATAAACTTTCTGCCTATTGTCTTGTCGCCACACGAATTGGACACTATCTTATAACGGCACACAGCACTAATCACCCAATGCTAGTGATAATATTTATAGTAAAATGTCTGCCTTGTATAGTTAATTCATAATTATTTTAGGCTTTGATTGAAATACAACCAGGATCTCCAAGCTAAAAGCTCCTTATCTCAAACCCCTCATATATTCAAAAGGTACACTGAAAAGTTACCATAAAAGTATATGATCACGTTTTATTACTAACCAGCCTTTTAATACAAATGTTTTGTTTCTAACCAGTTAAAAACACTGATTTTAATATATCACTTTGCTTATAAATGGTACGACACAAACGCTCTACATACTTTCTCAAATGGTATCTTACAGTTGTAATGTACCTGAATTTTCGTAAAGGAGAATTGGAAACAATTTATAAAAAAGTACCCTCAGTAGACTCGCCCGGTATTTTAACCCTAATCTCCCCGTTTTCAGCAAGCCAGTCTAACACAAGAGTGACGCCTTATGCTGTTTGGTCAGTGAAGTGAGTAATTGCTTATTGGTAAAGGTAGCCATGACAAATTTATCTTAGAGGAAATTCATTAACATTGATCTTGAGAGAGAATAGAAAACTATAGAGTAAATTACATTAGGGAAACCATATTTAGCGAGCACAACTAGATTTTGAACGCAATGAATCCAATTTGATTTTAACGACTTTAATAGCTTAGTTCCCACCGTGAGTTACCACTACAATTTACAATATTATTACGTGTCGCGTATCAAACTGGGATCAGAATTATAGTGAACTCTGAATCCATCGTAATCTGACTTCTTTCGCATCGCTTCAAGACTAATATTCATGCTGACCAGACATCTCGAACCGAAGTTTCTCAAGGGTTAAGGATGGGATGGAAAAGGACAAGAGAGGAAGGAGTTAAGTAATTTTTAATTTTTCATAGCAAACAATTTTTTTGGCATAATAATTCAAATATTGTTCATATATAAACATAAGAGTTTAATTTTCTTCACATGGTGATACCAACTGTTCTTGAGTAGGAGAGACCGGGGATGATTGGCTACAGTTTGCCGGGGATGATTGGCTACAGTTTGCATATTGCATTTCTTTTTAAAGTTCTTTATTAATGTATTGAGTTAAAGTAGATCAATGAAAAGTCACCTTGTTTCATAAGCTACTTAAATATATATTCATAAAACGTATAGATTAAGTAGATATTTTATACATTTCTTGTGATATGCCAACTAACCCCTCACCGAGGTTGGTAGTCACTAAGAATAGGGTATGTTGGCACATGTTATATAAATCACTACCACTTAAAAATAAGGACTAATCCCATTATTTAAAATAAAAAACAAGTCACAAACTAAATTATTAACATAATTATATCAGTCAAGGTTCAGATTGTTTGAATTTATTCAATCACTAGACCATATTCTGCTTCACAATTGTGACATGTATAAAACTTATTATCTTCTGAACACGTCACATGAGCCCTCCACATGCAGTGCATTGAATCCAACGTTCCTTTAGTAAACTGTTTCGAGAATGGCTCCAAACAAAAGGTCTCGTCTTATTCTGACTCAACAGATGTAGATAGGTTTATGTTTGTTTTAAAATTGAATTTGTGTTGTATTTTCCTCAGTTATCCTCAAACATATGCTTTTTAGAATGTTTAGCTTTAATTTTATTCCAAGTATTGGTTTTATTTATGTATTAAAGTGCTTTCTTAATTGGAATGTCAGCTAATATTGACGTCTTTCTCTTTTTGCCATTGTTGGTAGTCCTAACAGGGGTTTTTCCTGGTCCTGCTTTTGGGAGGGGACGAATCTGTTCCAACTTTGTCTACCTGAATGATACCTGAGGTAGACGGGGTGGTACGCATTTTTCCTGCAAAATAAATTAAATAGTTTATATATTAAAACTGAATTTTATCGTGAAATCTCTGTTTTTATTATATTGGGATTAGTTGGCACAGTGGGTCAATCAACCCCATAGTGAAAGTGGCAAGCCCCTCAGTCACCATTGTGTTTGGTTATATCATAATACTTTATTGAAAAATAAACTTAGATTGTTTAATTAGAATAAAGTCGTAGCTAAAGGTCTAACTAGTCTTCTTAATAAACTTCATAAAAAGCATATTTAATTCTAGTAAGGAACAATATATATTCAGAATAGATAAAAATAGAATTAATAGAAGGATTAAAGTAAGTTGAGAAATTAAGTTGAGAAATGAATTATAAAGATAATATTAAGTTAACTTGTCAGAAAGAGTATATATTTTAGAATGATTGTTATAAAATTCCTATAAAATTCAATTATAATACTAGACCTTTTACATACATATTAAAAAATGTGAGTCACAGTAACATATACATAATCAGACTAAAACATAATAATATAAGTATTATGACAAGAGTCAAACAATCATAAGAGTATACGGTATTGATAGAAAATATTGAAGTAGGTTAAATTAGTAAAAGGTTTGAGAATGATGCCTATTAAGTTAAGAAAAATTTTAAGTTAGTTAATCTTGTCTTTCAGGAAATCTGTTATCTTACAATATAATATTACGAAATTTTAAGAGACAAAAGTCCAAAAGATCAAAGAATATTAGAGGAACAATATAATAAAGTGTAAATAGATGTATATATGTTTATAAGTTAGAATTAACAAACGTTTGATATAAAGATATAAAGAAGTTAATAAAGTTGAATTCTATTCTTATCTGAAAGGTTAAATTCCCTTGTTCCTTTTTAATTCTGGTGTGAGATTATCACGACATGTTTCGGCGCTGCAATGGCACCATCCTCAGGTCTATAAAAGGATTCTGAAATGAGTTCCTACTCCGACGAGTCGAATAGACGCCGATAAAATATAATATTTCATACTAGCTCATTCTTACTCAAAGATTTGTTAAATCATAAGATTTTACTCACCACAGATAAAATTAAAGAAAACAAACTTGCTCCAACACCATTCATCCTGACGGCTCTAAACCAACATGGTAGAAGCGTCTTGTACATCTTCAACGAAGGTGTAGATGGTGCTGTGCTGAGTTAAATATTTTAACAGTTATTAATACTGTGCCAACCTACCCTTGTAGCCAATCAGCCCCGGACTCCCCTATCTATAATGAACATTTAAGCAATTGTCGAGAAACTTTTTAAATTAAGAGGAAGAGTTGTCATAACAATCGAGAAACCCCTTACCTAATATTCAAGGACTGTTGAGGTCACCATATGGAAAAAAATCATTATCTAGCTTGAGCAATATTTTATTTATTTTGCCAAACTTAGATTATTGCTATAAAAACTACCAAAATTCGTCCTTTAACTCGCAAGTCCTTCCTTCCCACCTAAATACCCTGAAGCATAGTAATAATCTTAAACAATGACTTAGGTCAGTACGCTAATTAGTGTTAAGTTCTAGATTCTGATTAAAGATACTTTTAAGAAGAAAGGTTAAACCACCCGACCATGAAGCCCTTCCGGCGTGTCTTCATTAGAAAAAGTGCTGACATAATCATGATCCGAACCAGAGTTTTCTTTTTGTTTGATACAAATCTCTCCCAACATAACATGAACCCTCCCTCCAAGCTAGGGGTTGTGTTAATCTTTCTCGGTGGCCTGGCCGGAGACAGAACTGTTGGCCGTAGTCGAGAAGACGCCAGACCAGCAGAAAACTGTTTATCTTTGGAGGGGTTTGTAATCTTGATCCATTCGTCAAGGCCTTGCGTAGAAGTTGCGGGGAATGAGAAAGGAGTGCAGGGGGGTAAAGAGAGACTTTTTTCTTCAATGTGGAGCCAAAAGAACTGATTCCCAAACACATGAGAGAGATAGGAAGATAAATATATTACTATGGTAAGAATTTATAGGGTGGAAATATTGTGACAAGGTTTGTTATTTATCAATTCTTGTGATAAATAAATTGATGTTTTTTTTATTTTTAAAATCATCAAGCGTGTCTCCCGAATTGATGCCTGGGCAAGCAAGACTATACAGGACTGTACTAGTAAATTTTTCCTTTTCTTCTCACTATCCGTTTATAAAACACACAGTCATGTTGTGTGCGGAAACATGTTTATTGGTTTCAAAAAGCAAGTTTGACATTGAATGAGGGTAAAACATTTACTAATACAAATCTGCCAAGGTTTTTTTTTTGTCCCTGGTAGCAACCCACAAGCCGCTCATAAATACCAATATTAATACTAATATATTTGTGAACAGTGTACCTCATACTCACATGTCAAAAAATACAAAGAAAATCTTTCATTTTTTCTAAAATCTTAAGATTTCTCTATGGATTTAAATTTGAAATATCTCCAATAATTTCTACTTTGATTTGAAGTCTGTATTTTTAATTGGTGGTGAAGTTAGACAAAAAGCGAATTACTACTATACTCATTTATACATTATATAAATAGAAAATGACCGTTGTTCACGTGGTTTAAGAAGTTAGTCCCGTAAAATATGTTAAAAATTTAAAATAGATGCCCTAGGTACTCGATAAATTGGTTGGAATTTAAAATATAAATTACGTTAGATAGCTACTAAACGAATAACCTTTTGATCAGCTACAATATTAAAATTGATAAACAAGTGTAAAAACTACATACGTGGGTCGTTTGGCCATGGTTGAATCAAAGTCCCTGCCAAATATTATTAAAACTGGTCCATGCATTTTTCGGCTACCGTGGAAAAACAGACATACAAAATCCGGACAAACAGTCGGACAAAGTGCCGAATTCTCAAGTAAAAACAGTACTTCTACGCACGGTCAATAAAGAAGATAATTTTCCATTGAAAATTACTGTGCAGTGTAGCCCTTGTATATAAAATATTCTAAAAAGATGTCACTGTATTTGAATGTGCTAAAATGAATTACATAAGTTTGAATTTATTGAAATGTGAATTTTAATTCTCAATTAATATTGCAAATGAGCTCATAGGTTTATCATATGAATATCATTCTTGCAACACATTTATTCTAAAGATAGTTCTAAAAAAATATGCTTTTTGTGTTCCATTTTCGTAATGTGAGTAAATCTCACGTAGGCCTATATTAAATGTGTCGGTCACATTTTTTGGAGGTTATTTTTCCATTTTTACTAGTGGGTTGGTAAGATGTTACCACATGCTTTATAGCTGGGAAAATAATAAATTCCACTGATTGAACACATACAATATAGTAAATCTTACCTCACACAATTTTTCATTTCTGTTTTCAGCTATCTAACTCTTGCCGAACCTATTTTGTTTCACCCAAAATATCGTTAGTTAGTACTTTTAATCAAATTTGATCCCTGGCACAGTTAGTTATATAATTTCGGAGACTGCCACCAAAACTGACCAAAACACTATTTATGTATACATAGGAATAGTCACCAAATATGTTGTTCACGATTATAATAAATTACTAGAACATGCCTGAATCTAAATAAGCCATAAAGTCACTGAAATAAAATAAATTACACTTAAAAATAATGAAGACATCCATTGGATGTTACTTTTTTTAGACTTAAACAGAGAAAACATCTTGTGTCATTCATTATCAGTCTTGACGCTAGGAAAAAGACAAACAAAACCCATGAATTCTTTTAAGTCTTCCTATTGTTTCAAATAAACGACTTATCGCAGGTTTCTTCTACCTAGGCCAATGAACTGTTTCCGCTGTGGTGGGAATTCTAATCTTTAGTGGCTGAACCCAACAGGCTACAGCTTGATCAATGTCTGCCCTTTTAGTGGGCGGTTACTTTCAGCCGAGTCAAAGGTAAAGCGTGTGTCACCATTCTTTAAAGAATTTATAGTTTGTCTGTATTTACTAAGAGGAGAGAGATAATGACTTGGAAAAGACAAATACTGAGCTGTTTTGGTGGAGGGAAAATAATGGAGTGCTCTCACTTTTCTAGAATATAGGGTGAAACATTAGAGAAATATGAGACAAATATATTTATTATATCTTTTACATAAGGATTTTATTTTGTTAGTCACTTATAATTATCTGTGTGTATATTATTTTATTTTAATAACATTTGTTCATTCATTATTCATTTATCTCATGTTTTTCCTCGCTTTGCGTGTTACTGAAAGATCTGACTATTCCCATATTTACAATAATGTAAGAGGGATTAGGTAGGTATTATTGAGAGGAAGTGTGCCTGAGTTTGTTGGGTGTGAGCGGGGGAAAAACATGCAAAAATACCTCAGCACATTCAGCCGAGATGATAACCCAAAATATCCCACCACTGGCAATCCAAGACAGTATGACGCTGATATCTTAATGTACATGTCTACTGTCAATATATATAAATAATTAATAGTTCCAAAATAAAACAATCAACTAATACATGTCAAAGATTACATTTTTTTATAAATTAATTTATTTTAAAATATTTTTTGGTTATGTTATTAGTGTTGATACGGTACTAAGTTTATTTTCGCATAGAAAAAAACATTTCTTTTAAAATTACCGATTTATATTTTAGAAGCATCCACTTTTTAAGATAGATTTTAGATTTCACAACATCGTAGTGTATATGACAGGCTAAGTTTATATGATTTTATTGATTACAATTAATTAATGTTAAATAATTTTACCACAACAGGAATTTTCTTTAAAAGTGAGCTCTAAAGTGTCAATTTTATAATCTGCATCTCAGAGTATCCAAAAGATACGAGTTCTAGTTGAGTAATTCAATGAGTTTTGTGAATTGTTTCTAGAGTACGAATAACTTGCTTAATCTGTAGTTTGGAATTGTTCTAACCACTCAGGGGAACATTCATTCATTGGTCGTGTTTAAATAAACGTACATTACAAATTAGGTTTTGAGAGCAGATCTTATGAATGCTTGGTCAATTGTGGATAAATTCTGTGAGAAAAAATCACAGGTACAGTTAAAAAAAATGTTAAACTGACTCTGACAGCATTCTACGACACACCACTGAATTCAAGCTACTTATTATACAGGATACAGCTAGTTTTGGAATCCACTATAATATCAGAAGGTGAAAGTGGATAATATACCCACCATTTTATTGTATTCGGTTTAAAAAGAGACGTCACACCTGTGAAACTAAGTCTCGCCCGACGATGTTTATGACTGCTTCAAACTTGAAACCAGTGTTGTTTTTTTTAGTTGTTTTTTTTAGTTGTTTTTTTTTTT
>CABFOV010000049.1:166332-187985 GCA_902141375.1 Timema poppense
CCCCCACCTAAATCTTAACTCAACGTCATACAATTCATCCAGATCATCTGCATTTTAATCACAATTATAGGAAAGGAATGAGAAAGATGTAATTTAAAATCCAGAGAAAGAGTGAGAATATTTTTTTCTAATGTTCTTCTCAAGCTGACCCAGCCGGTAGTTGAGCCCCGACCTCTCCGTCACCGGTAAACCGGACCAGATAATCTTTAGATTTAGTCTGCCTGCCCAACGATGCGTGTTAAAGTCCGTGCGTCTGTTTAGGCCTATACAGTTGTCTTTGAAGAGATGTAGGCTAGATGGGGTTATAAAATACACGGTTATATTGACTGCATACATGGGAAAACCAATGTCTCAATTCACTTTATTTTGGTATACGTATATACTAAAGCTTTCAAACTTGTGGTAGAAGGAAGGAATGTAACCTTATATTAAGTAGAAGCTTAAATTATACTCGTGGATAAACCCAGTGTCAATAAAAAGGTTAGCATTGACCTTTTGATACAAATAAATTGTCTTGGTATAATTTTTAATTTTTATTTAGAATCGCAAATGAATTTATAAATGTCAGCTAAATAATTTACAGTAATATTTGTAGTCGACTATGGTATACGGAACCTTGTATTGATGTATTAAATAATTAGTAATATAGACTAACTATTAGCTATGTACAAAAGTTGTATTCATAAATTATATGTGTATAATTATGTATAAGTTTATAGTTTTCCATGAAAATAATTACAATTTTTCAGGATATAGACGATAAAATATTGTCATTTACTAGTTTGTTAATTAGTTTTACCATGCTCCAATCCAAGTTATCCAAAATTGTAGAGGGCTTACATTTTCAGGTTGATAACGGTCGAACTTAGAGTAAATGTACCCACATTCGTATAGAGAGAAAGAGAGATCGAATGAGTGACAAACCATTTAAAAAAACTCGAATTCCATCCTTGACAAACCAGACAAAACAAGAATGTCTTTATTAGAGTGCTCACCGTTGCGTATAATAGGCCTATGCCTATTTGATGTGTATGTTAGGTAAAAGTATATCTGGCATTATTGAAAGAGTTTATTCCTTATAAGGAGTTTATAAAAATAAATAACCACTTTAAAAAAATCACCAACTAATGCGCCAAAAATTTGGCCTTAGATGTCTTAAAAATAAAAAAGTAAAAATAAAAAACTTAAGTTACTCCTAAACTTCTTTTGTATATCTAACTCTGACAGTTGCTTTCTATACAACTAAAGTTTTACCCGTTTCGGTGGCTTCATGGTCTAAGGCGTCACCATCGTTTTGGACTAGACTTCAGATGACGGGGAGATCAGGGTTTGAATCCTGGTCGGGTGTACTGAAAGTGGTTTTACAAAATTGTTTTCCACTTTCTCCCCATGAAAATACTGGTTTGTACACTTTCTATAAATTTGACCTTACTCATCCCTAACCCATTGGCGTAATTATTAGCTAAGTGTATAAACTGAACAGGTAGGCCCTGGTAAGACGTGGTGTTAGTAAAAACTTCAAGTTTGCTGTGGCATTCTCTTGTTTGGGTTATAAATAAGCTGAAATAAGCTGCTCTAAACTATGTGTTTTGCATATGTTACTCTTAGACCTAACGTGTAATTTTTACAACTAAACAAACAGGGACCTCTTGTCAATGTTGGTCGCTCTACATTTAGTTTTTTTTATATTTCCACTTCTTCTTATCTTGCTCTCACACTGTCCATTGTACCCCGACCTGCAAATGAAAAAATAATTTCCAATTAATACAAATGCTTAATAATGAGTACTTGTCAATACGTTAGACATGTCTTTGTTTCGATTGCCAAGTACACTGGCAGAAAATTCACTTTGAGTTGGGGATCTATCTTAGGAAAATCAGGTAAAACAACACAGTAACTAAAATTCTACTAAATAGGCCTATGTATTATTTCCAAAAAAGCTATTTTTGAGTAAAGTTTATATGTCTTCTAGAATAGCTTTCAGGTATATTAGGTGAACGTGTTTAACTTATATTGCGTAAGGTCACCTGCGTTACTTCTTTCATTCTTCACGGGTAACGGTACCTTCTTTTTTTCCTTTTAAAAGGTTAAAAGGGACACATGAGTTGTTTAGGGAAATGGACAAATAGTCACTAACCTCCGCTCCCCTCTAGATCTTATTATTCTATTTGAATTATTTAAAAGAGAAAAAGTATGACGAGAAGGAACTAGGTTTTACGACTTCTTGGCATTGTGCACAATTTTTTTTGTACTTTAAAAAGTAGAGAATTGTAGTTTTATTTTTCTTCGAGCGTATCTTGACCCTCGTTATTTACGGTTTGAAAATTATTGCTTACTTGTTTGATAAGTAAGTTTTTAGTAGTATTAGAAAAGTTGGCACTTATTTCATTAGATGTGATATTTTTTGTTATTTATAATAGTATTTGATATAAGGTGTTGTAAAACTTAAATTTAATAAGCTAGTCAAGATCAACCATTTAAATACTTTTAGTAATATTCTTTTTTTGATTAAATATTAACTGGTTTGTCTATTTTTATATAAGTCAGGAGTCCCAGCTTATACATCATACTTTTACTTTGAGGTCTATTAAATGCTTAGAAACATGATATAATATTTTAATTATGTATTTTAAAAGTATAATTAACATACAAGTGTGTTTCACATTTATTTATCATTAGCTAAACCTATTTTCTCCAAACAATAATACCTAAATTGTAAATTAAATCACTTAATTTTTTAATATATCAAAACCTACATTTATTCCCAAATTCACGAATCATTAAACTCATGAATAATAATTTATCATAATGTTTGCTCTAGATAAAGATTTACCGTGGTTATTTTCGTTCAAAACAAGTTGGAACATCGGCAAACCATAATGAATGCTATCCTGACCCTTATCAGAATAAATTCTTCCTTGAACTTTCCTTCCAATGCATCCCTGTTTATCAAGTCACATGATGACCTTGTGAGCATCGCTTGATTTAGTGTAGGAGAGGATTTTATTTCCAGCTTTCGTTCCGCCAGCGCCAGTTAGAAAATATTTGGGTATGAAATATTCAGCCGATTAACGGAAGAGGAGTATCTCTGTGTGGCTACTAGGGACATTAGGTATAGTTAATATCTCATATTTGTTTATATTCTTTGACCTTTCAACTCACACTTATTACATTATAAGTTTTTCTTGAAGGATACTGTTTTAAGTAAGCGATTATTTCTTAGTATTCATTTTTGTCGCATCACCCCTTATTGCCCAACCGGGATGTTATTATATCAAAACTGATGATATAAGGATGATAAAGGTAGAATCTTTAAGAAACTTACCCCTTTTTTTCGTGGATGGAGAGAGTGCGTGATAAATAATTGAGGGAAAACGCACCTGACCCTGATTCCAACCATGGACCGTTTCCCAAAGTGACATTTTAGACCACCAACGTAGGCCTATTGGAAATTCAAACGAAGCTGGTTGCATAGTAATTGTTGGAGGCTTTGTTCCGGCTCTGTGTTGTAGGGAAACTCGATTATGTTTGCAATTTTTACAATAAAACATATTTTTGGCCAAACTTAAAGTTTAATTTTATTCACAGTATCAACAGTTGTTGAATATCTGCCATGGTCATTGCGGCATTTAATTATAAACTTTTTTAAATGAAGAGCAACACTTTTTATGCCACCATATGGATAAAATTAAACTCTGCGTTTCAAAGATTTTACTTATTTTGACCAAAATAAGTTTGATATAAAAATCTTCCCAAACAATGACATTTTCTCTCGTAACCTACGCCTGCACCTTAAGTTGAAGGACAAGATGAATGGCAGGGAAAAGGGGTGTTGATTCAATTTAAGGGCTTACAATGTTTCTGGAAGTTCTCACAAATATACAGTACTACTAGTGACTTTAAAGGCTTTCTATCATTTAACTACGCACTATGATGCGTTCTTCTGGTTTTCAGAATAAATGATTCTGGTTCCGTCTGAATTTAAATTTCTCGCTGGTAACCCTATCACATCTTTGAACCAAATATTGCTGTCTCTCAGAACCTGCCGTTTTGTGCGAATGCACGTGTCGCAACACGTCTGCGCTGATCCTTTTCACATATTCACTATCGTGGTCCCTGACGGTGAATTAGTTATAAATAAGGTGTTATTAACTTGACTATAACTTGATCTACAAATTATCCGTTCCTCATCTGTTTATACCATAGAAATAATTCAATTTTGACTCTAGCAAGACTTGAAACAGAGGTGATTGGACAGCGTGATTTTTCATAACTAAGGACAGTGGCCTGACATCCTGTTGACCAATCGGATTAAAATACTATTCATAGCGTCATAGTAACTTTAGATAAGTGATAAGAGAACTAAGACAAGGGCACGAAGCCAGGTTATATAAAAAAAAAGATCCTAAAAATTCTACCACTCCTTGTAAAAACTATTTTACACAGCCAAGTAAAGTAGAAAAGGGAATTTAAGACGCACAAGACAAGAAGGAAAGTGACAGCAAAAGGGAAGAAGGGAATAAGTTGGTATCCCCTGATGTCACATAGTTCTACATTCAAATTAAGATGCTCACTTAAAACTGGATGAACTCGTCGAGTACTTTAGGGGTGGGAAGTGTTGGTAGGGGTTGGAAGTGTTCGTTCTGCCAACCCTCCCATTCAAGAACTGTGGTTAACTTGTCGCCTATGAAATTCGTTGTTCTCTCCCAGAGTCGCTAAGGGTTGTTGTTCGTGGTGGTGCAGAAGGGGAAGGGGAGGGGGGGGGAGTTGGATGACTACAAGGGGGTAGTAAGGAGGATTGAAGAGAAAATCTCACTCAAAAATCGCGTGAACCTGGGGCTACTTTTATGAATATCATCTAGTACCGAAATGAGAGTAAAAACATATTCACTACTTTTGTTATTGACATTATTCACTCGTTTAGTTTGTCTTTATAATTATTACAAGACCCGGGATGTTTGATAGGTTATCAACTATCATGCAGGAGTCTGAGGTTCGATTCCACGTGACTTTTTTGAAGATTATATTTCTTCGTATTGTTTTTCTAATCCTTTTCCAGGATGTTCACTGTAGTGTATCACATTATGTTAATTGTTTGTATATCATTATATGGGCATATTTTTAGTTTAAGCTACCAAATGCGTTGTTTGTATGTATAACACACTAAAGTTGGTCAACATTCTAATTCGTGTTGATAGTTATAAATTCATCCAAACATTTTTAAAAGAATATTTTATTCAATTCCTTATATATGTATTCACTAATAAAATGGTTGTAGCTTAAGTGTTAAAACTCTCTTGCTAAGAAGTAACTAGATTTTTTTGTAGATCACCTTGAAAAAAATCAAGTTTAAAGCCGTTACAATTAATATATTATTTTATTATTTATGCTATCCATTTCCCCTTCTTATATATATAAAATCAAGTTTAATGCCATTAAAACTAATACATTATTTACTCAATATATTTTCCCTTTGTTATATATATATATATAAACTTGATTTTTAAGTATGTTCTTATTTATATATTATATAATATATATAGGCCTACATATTTATTACGTCTGGTTTAATTTAAAGGATAGTTGATTATATTCAAGGTGTTTGTATTTGAATGATAAATTTGCATAGAGTCCTATTACAAAAATAAAAGGGTTGATTATTATGGAATGATTCAATATACAAAATTTATTTCTATTTAATGTTTGTATAGGCTTGTTTTAGCTGATGTAGCTCTAGCCTAATGTTTATTCTATGAAAAACAGCTTGTGATGTAATATTGTATTAGCACTCCTTTGAAGCCAATCTTCATCCCCATTAGAATAATGTATGACAAACAATTTTCTCCGCTTAATCACTGTTTCTTCTTTTCTATTTCTTTACTACTTTCCATCCTCTTGTTTGGCCACTTCACCCCTTTTCCCCCCCCTGAATTCTTACACCCCTTTTTCCGAGTGCCATAAACCTCTTCATGCTTAATTCTGTGTGTTGAGTAAACCCACCCTAAATTGTTGTTAGATTTTTTCCTACTTTTTTTTTCTTTAACCACATTGGTTAATTTAGAAATATTTGTTCTGAAGGGGGTGAAGTATTTTGTGAAGGGTTGTGTTTAATGCAAAAGGAAAAGGAAGAAGAGAAAAAATGGGAGAAGGGAACCAGGGCGAATAAAAAGTTTTTATGGAAATGTTTGTAAGGGGAATGTTACCGGGTAAAGGCTGTGTGTATGTGCTGTTATTCAACTTAGTATTTAAGTGACTTCAAAGCTCTTGGGACATCTTTGTAATCTAGTTCCATTGTAGGGAAGTGTATAAACTTGTATATAACACTTGTATTCAAATTATGGTTTCTTTTCGTAGCCCTAACTTTTAAAAGTGATGAGGAGTGCAAAGTATTATATCATGTAAATAAATTGCAATTACTATTCTTCCCTTATTTGTACCCAAGGGGGTGCGTGGCTAGCAAATAATTTGATGCAATTTTCCACTGAATGATGAATATGATTTTATCTGTAAGTTGCACAATAACCTTCAATTTAATTTTAAGTACATTTGTAAGAAGAACTCCTCAATCAAATATGTATTCAGAAACTCTGAAAAAATACTACTCTTTATATATCTATAAAATTAATTCTACTAATGTAGTTGATTTCTAAGAGTTTCTTGATACTCAAGACAATGGAGAGGACAGGAGGATACATAATGACGATTTACATAACCTGTATTCATCACTAGCCATTGTAAGGATAATCAAATCTTGCAGATGACGGCAGGCAGGACATGCAGCGTAAATGGAAGGATTTAGAACCAAGTTCACTGTATTTACTGGTAAACCCAATGGGAAAACCTAAATGCAGATTGGAGGATAATATTAGAATATACATGAAACATATATTTTAATGAGGGGAACTGGATACAAATAGGTCAAGATAGAAGCAGTTGACGTACTATTGTAAGTGCGGCAATGAACGTTCAAATTCCTAATACAGTACAATAAGTAAATAAGGTAGTTGATTTAATTAATCTAATTATATACATCCAATAATTTTTTATTTAATTTAGATAAAACAGAAATTGGGTTATTTTAAAACCCTTTTCAATCAACTCTAATTTATATATTTTAATTATCAATAATGTTTGAAGAAACACCGTACATAGTTTTATTTTAAGCTAAGATGTAACATCTTTTTATTAAAAAAAACTACGTTGAGAAATTCCCACGATTCTTTTAATCTTTCATCCATTTCAAGAAATTCTTCTTGTGCGTGAAATAAAATATTTACTCATGGTAGTTAATTGAATTTTAAATTGCCCACATTTCCTTACTTTGAAAAAATTCTTCTTTAGCATGTAATCCCCTCAAATAAATATGATTGTTGTTTTTAAGGGTTTTTTTAACATATAATTTAATAGCTTGAAATTTTATCTGAGGCTAGCTAAGAATAGTTTTACCATATTAAACTTGGGTTTAGATTAAAAAATTATTAGGTATAGTATTAAATCAAATGAGTAACAATTAATTAAATCTTGGTAAAAGTTTCCTTGAAATAAAACATGAGTTAACTTAATTACGAATATTGGTAGTGATAAATAGTTTCATTTTAACTTTTATTTTAAGTTCTATAAAAAAAATATCTAAGCTAAAATGGGACAGGTTGACGCAATACTTTTTTTTTGTGCAACACTATATTTTCACACCAATAATATGGGAATGTGGAAGTTTGAACTTAAAAGAAATTTATCCACATTTTCATGGAGGCTGAATGTAAAATAATTTGGTAAAATATAACGTTGTTCAAAATGTATTCAAAGGCGTGGCACTCCATTTAGTAATTTACTTAAGTAGTATCATAATGAGCTAAGTCAGAGAATAGATTTAAGAACTAACGTTTAACATAATTAATGTTTACAAGGAAATAAATCAGTATTCGCCTTAAGAGAGTGTGAAAAATCACTCTTTAGAGAAACTCACATCTAGTGTATCTGGCCTGGAATTCGAGCTTTGGTCTAAATATCACACTTTTATTTATAAAGTTGATAATTTTATAACTGAACCATATGTTTCTGTAATAACTCTTGATCACCAACCAACAATATTCAACAATTTCCGGAAATGTGGGCCATCACGTTTGGGCCAATCATTCTATATCATAATAAAATATTGATATCCTATGTGAGTATTAGGACCCTTCCGAGTTTGAATAAAATATTTTTTAACACCATGTACTACTACCCATTAGGGTTGTATGACTATGTACTAATAACATTAATGTTTTAGGGACTAGGAAGGTTTAAATTAGAGTAGATGCACACACCTATTTGCTTTGAAGAAAAGTGGAAAACCATTTAGGACAAACCCCCCTCAATGCACCCAACCAGTATTGAACCCCGATCTAGCCGTCTTCAGCAGTATAGTTTAGTGTAAGGGTAGCTTCTTGGACCATTCGTACACCTAAGTGGCGTTTGAGTATATATTATTGAATAAAATTCGAATATAAGTGGTTTTCTTCAAATTATAGGACATCCTTTCTTCGATGAATATGGGGGCCAGAAACAAAGTAATTAAATATGAATTTTGTGAGAATTATAGGAAACTGAAATTAACCTAATATTGTGATTGTATCTTTGAATTATTTGGCAAACTTTGACAAACTATTCTCTAATACATTATTTCATTTTCAAGCAGTTCAATTCAGATAATTTTATGTCCTGACCTAACGAAAAAACTCACAATTTTGTTTATTTAACTAATTACTTTTTTTGTGTGTGACTGCGTTTACCACGCACAGATTTTACTAATAAGCACGGATTTTAAAATGTGGACACTCTAGGCCACAAAATGATGTGATACAGATATATCAGAATATTAACCGTGTTGTGATCTTGTTGATGCCAGTATATGTTCCATATTTGATCAAGATCCATCTATAAGCAGAATAAACTTGTACGAAGTAACAACAAACATAATATGAAGTCATTATTTAGACAGGTTTGTTACCATTTGTTTCTATTATTATCTACTTAAATATCTAAACAAAAATTACTTGAAAATTTATTTATAACGAAATACAATGTTATTCTGGTAGCTCACTCTAAAAAACTCGTTTAAGTATATTTTAACTAATTTGATTTTGTTAATTTGTCCCTGGTCAAACACTCGTCTTTGAAACAGAAACACCAACACATATTGTTGTCTACCATAGAATTTCACAACCTCTCCTACTAGATCACCCATTTCTCTTACCAATCTTATTTTTCTGTAGCTATTTTTGTTCTTACCTTTTCTTTCGTGCACTTAATCTTTCCTCTCTACAGATATATTTTTTCATCTTCTGTCCACCAATTTTTCCATGGGTATTTTTTCCCCCTCTTCCCTCTTTCCTTCTTTCTAGTTTCGCGAAAGACTACGCCTATGATATATATGGGGACCCGCGTAGATATATTTCCTAATTTCTTTCTTACACACGTTTCAACGTCTGAGCTAGCACGTAAAAGATATAACTCACTGCTCTTCCCTCCTTTTTCATACAAGCAGCTTATATATTTCCGGATATATTGGCTTCTGTTTACCTCCCCTTTTCCTCACCCAATTTAGTCCTCACCCCCTTTATCTTTTTAATAATAATGATAGTATTTAAGAAACCAGAGAGAAAACATGACTTAAAAACTAACCTACTGTAGCGAGACAATATAAAATATAAAAAATAATATCAATAAATCAAATAGTTTAGCATTAGCATGTAATAAAATACATATTCTCTGTATAACAAATCAATAAACTACGATTGGACACGGGAATCGAGTTTGAAAACTTTGGCTTATCGCTCCAGTAAACTATTCTAATATCAAGTTATCTAGGTATATTTTTACTTTCTCTAGGTCCCTCGAAGAGAAATATTGTGATCGGCAAAAATATCGAGAGATTTTAGATTTTGATAAATGTCGACATTCTTTGATATCCAAAAAGCATTTTTAGCGAAGCCGTTAGTCTTTCTGTTTGTCTGCATCCCAGCCTAGATCCAAAACTATTGTACCAACTGGGCTAAAACTTGGTATGTAGGGATCTATAAGGTTCCCTCAAGAGTTTTTGAAATTAGATATCCATATCCATATAAATTTAAAGGTTGTTTACTGAAGGGCAAAAAGGTTTTAAAAGAATCCTTTGAAGATACTATACTAACGCAAACATATCCAAATATCATCATTTTTCAAAGTTATTTGAGATCCGAAATAACTTATCATTGAAATGTTGTAGTACTTTTAAAACTAGAAATATTTTTATCTTGTATGTATTTTTATAAAACTATCATTTTCTGAGCTATAAGTTAACACACATTTTGTATGGAAAACTTAAAAAATATGAGATTTATTGGTATTATCTTTGTTGGTGGGTGTTTCTGCAACATTGTAGATTATTTCGTTCCACAAATTTTACCAGTTTTCATTAAAGGTTTCCATTTTAAGATTAAAGAAAGTCTGTGCGGTGCACCATACCATTTATTTTAATTTTAAATGCCTTTCATAATTTAAGCCACATAGCTTACTGTAGACTGTGAAATATAATAATAATTTTTGATTTAAAAAGTCATTGATGAATACTTAACTATTTCAGGCATAAGTTAGAGATATTTATATCTGTATTTGGATTCCATTACCATTAACATGCCCCCATATATTTTGGTCATTTTTGTGGAATTTTTCTATTCTTCACAACATTTTAATTTATGGGTTCTGTTAATTTTGTGGTTTGAAATAGAATGCTATTTCCATTTAGGGAAAAATAGCCCCCTGTGAGGTTCGAGTGGTCTAAGTAATTTTAGAGCCTCATATCACTTGGGTGACGTTAACAGAATTGTCGGGTGGGGGGNGGTCAAATATCGGCAGATTGCATGTAGGGATGCTAACCCTCCCCGCTCTCCTTCTTTTCATTGGTGGTGCGATTTCTTTAAAATACCTTCTCATCCTTGGCTCTTAGATTAAGTTGTTGATAAGACTTGTGACCCACATCGATGGGCGTTCGTCTCGTCGGTTCTAGCTTACCAGGGACAATTAGGTTGGTGTTCACATACCAGCTGCGTGTGCTTTGGTTTTTTATTAAATGTTTTTCAACTCTCCCTCTATTAAAATGATGATACATTTCTTATAAATTGTGCCTTCCCTTTACCGATTCCATTATTGTAGAAGTGGTTATGGGATAATTCCTAAATAGCTCAGTGGTATTAACTTTGGCGTTCCAAGCCAAAATTCCAGGTTTCAATTCCCGTGTATATATATTCAATTTAAGAATATTATATTTAGATACGACTATAACCGTACTTAACAGCTATATAGTTTAAGTAACTATTTAATCCATCATTTTACGGTAATGTTATTTCTTTTGATGATGTAATTTTAGTTAATTTTAGAACAAGCCTTTAATAAAGACCCTGGACTAACATTCTTTCACTTTGTAGAAAGAAACAAATAAAGATTCAATGTAACACCTTTACAAGCTTACCTAGAGTTGATCCCAAGACTAGATCAGTAGACAGACATACAGACAGAAACGTTACTGAATGAAATAATGTCTGAAACTCTAGACGATATTGAAACTGTCTGTGACCCTGCTTTATAAAACAAAATTCCTTATTCTTTGCCAAAACTCTTTAATAAGAAATAAAACTTCTTTTCACCCTTGATGGTAATATGTTTGTATTTCAGAGAGTCAAGGGAGGGGGCTCATTTGGATAGGTTTATTTAGTATACTTCTTTAAAACTTTTCTAACCCCTAATGGCTTAATATATAATCTATGGGTGTAGGATATTGAGGCTGGAGGTAAATAAGATTAGCAAAACTTTATCTATAACAAATGGCTGAACCGATCTAATTTCATTCAGCTGTGATTGAACTACGGACTACATTTTGTTTATAATACATGCACTATATTTTTGAATCTAAATATCATCTTTTGGCATTAGAACGGGAAGAAAAAATTCAAGCTAAATTTTTACTCCAAATCACTAAAATGACTTTAACTTGGACAAGTAAGAAATAAGGGATCCGCCGGCCACACCGTAAACTTCCTCTCGCGGTTGTAGAATATACGTTATCGATCACAATTATACCACCTAGCAAAGTGGCAAGCGATCCCTTATATTACCCCAACAGCTGCTGGTATCAACCCCCTCCTACTGAACCCCTTAACAACAACCAATAATAATGGACAACATGGCGGAAAAGCAACACCACCGATTAGGGGATGAATTTAGTTTTTTGGAAAGTTATTGTGTCGCGGGAATAGGACGTGAGGACGTAATTCATGTTCTTTTGTGTTTACACTCAAATCATTGTTTGTTGAAGTGTCGACACACAAGTTTCTTTTGAATGAAGACAAAATAGGCGGGGAAAAAAGACGAATATACGGTACAAAAGATGAGATTTTTCAAATCAAGGATCAAGGTATATTTTTAAAACTATTCTACATCTCTTGAATGAGTAGTCAAATGCACTCAAATACAGTTTCAATGGAGCCTGGATCGATACCATAAAAAACCGAGTACTTATTTAGGTTTGTTTTATGACCTAGATAACAAATAAACATATCACCTAAAGTTGAGTTTTCTGAATACTAGCCCATAGTCAAAAATTCACGTTAAATCTCTTTATTATAATTAAAATATATTGGTATCTTTGAAACTATTGTGACACTTTCTATTTTTAAATTATTATTTTCACGCGATTTTTAATAAGGGCTGCCACACATGTTCTTTAAAAATATTAATTTTAAATAAAACATAAAGTAATCCCTCAAATCCTTTATTTAAAATCCTATTTGGCAAGCCTATTGATTTAAATTCTACTAAACCACTTTTTTTTAATCACCACGTCTTAAGACCCATTCGGGTTATAGGCTTATGTACTAACTACGCTAATAGGTTTAGGGATTAGGAAGATTACATTTAGAATCTGTGTGCCCACATTTGCTTGGAGGGAGTGCGGAAAACCATTTGAATAAACCCTCTCAGTACATCCGACCTTGATATCCTCATCATCGGCAGTCAGGTCTACTGCAATAGTGACGCCCTAGATCGTGTGGCCATCAAAGTGGGTAAATCACCTTATTAAAAACACAATTTGTGGATATAAATTTGAGTAATTTAAACGTTGTCCTATTAAGTATTCAAATTATGATATAAATAATGACGTGTAAACACTATCCACGTAAAGTAATTTTTTTTCTCCATTAAATATTAGAAAATAAATAAACAAATAACACAAGTACAAAAAAAAACTGTTCGTAATTTATTTTTCGTATCATAAATAATCGACAATGCGTTCTCTGCTAAGTGTGTCTTTATTTATGACCCTATCTGTACATGTTGTTAATTAATCACGAGACTGTTTTTACAGTTCTTTCGTTTGACTGTAGAAGCACGTATGATAAAACGGAGAGATAAAGAGTCTTGGTAACTCCTGAAAGACATGTTCATTAAAAGTAGAGCTGCTGTGTCTTAGTTCGGAATCTATGGTTAAGCCTGTGCTCTTATAACCTGCCAACTTGAGTGAACAGACTTCTGTGCTGGCGGCCGGGGTTCAATCCTCTGTCCCGGCAAAGATTTATCTGATTACCAAACCCTTCCTTCACCTCTGGCAAGACATCTTGTGAATGTGGGGAATGCCAGGCCTCCATCGTGGTTCGGATTCCACGTTAAAGTGTAGGTCCTCCATTTCATCTCACAATCACCCTACTATTACACATTAGCGTAAGTGCGTATAACCCGAACGGTTAGTAAGACGCGGTGCTAATAATAATAATAATAATAATAACTTGAGTGAAAAATTAATAATTGTGCCTGACTGTGAAGAACTAAGTTGAATCAAAACTGAGTTAATTCAAGATTTTTTTTAATGCCCAATATTTTTATATTTGTGTTCAATTAAGTCTAAAATGGCTCCGTGCGCCAATTCTCTACCACTGAGACAAGGTTCCTAGGTTCTATCCCCGTGTCCAGTTTATCATTTCTCACTCAATTGAATCTAATTCTAGTATTTGTACTGTATTGGTGTTTTATAATGCTAGAAGTAGAGTGTATTATCTTTACATGTACTTTAATGTGAAAAAAATATATTACTACAATAAAAAGGTGATTACAACATTTTGCTGATTCTCTCAAATTATCATCTAATTCAAATACCTGATGCCTTGCCTTAAACTCATAAAACAAGAGAGTAAAATGTTTCAAATTAAATACTTTTATCTATATAAGTTAAAATAGACTACAGTGGGAAAAAAAAGGTTAAAATATTTTATTTCATTTGGTGAATATATATAAAACCAGACTATTATAATATGGTGGGGTTGGAGGAGAGGGGCTATACTATAGGATGATACTATAGAGTTCGAATGAGCTCTATAGTATCATCCTCAAACCACTCACGAGTCACTACAGGCGGAACCTTCTGCCTCTCAGCCTCATGATCATCAACATCATAATCATTTTCCAACTCCAGTTTTACGGGTGTGGTACACAAGCACTCGCCATTTCTTCCTATCGTGGTATAAGTTTTGTTCATCGACACATTCTCACTGAAACCATCTATTATCCACCTCTAATCTTCCAGTTTTTATCCATAGTTTCCTTTGCCTTCACCTCGATATTTTTTTTCCTTTCATGTTCTATCATAGTAGGCATGTCTCCTTACTATTCTACAGCAGCCCCATGACTTCTTTGGTGCTGACTGACAGCTTACAGCTGACTTCTGACAGTCAACATTTAGGTATATACTTCGACAGCTGCTAAACACATGTTTTTACAGATCATTTGGTAATAATTTGATAATTTGGTCTGGTAACGTTTCAAAGCTGCCAGTCAGCACCAAAGAATCCATGGGGCTACTGTAGCCTTACCCATTCTTATCACGTGCCCATACCACTGAGGTCTGCGTGTTCCTACAAATTCGGCAATTGCAACTGCAATGTCAACTTATTTCCTATTTACTTCATTTCTGATCTTGTTTTTCCTGGAATTCGGTATCATAGTTCCACTCACCTCCCTCCAACAAATATAATTGACAAATGACGTGTGTTTTTTTTCGCAGATTACACTCTTAAGAGTTATTGTCAACTATTGACGGCTGTGAGATGAATCTGATTACGTTTTACCAATGTTGGATGCTCCAAGTTTATTCCCTTATAAAAAATGATGACAATACTTGACCTATATTTATAATAGTAATCTCAATATTATATGTACACGTTCCGCTAGACCTAGAACCTTCCGGTCGGCCTTCCTTAGCGCGTGGTGACGGCGTCAACGAAGGGACAACCTTCTTTGCATAGCAAATACCTCTTACGTAGTTGCGTTACCTTTCCTGGCTATTCATCCACCCCCACCCTTATCACTCCTATTGAGAAGTTGTTGTGTCTTTCTCCTCCCTCTCTTCCCCTGATGAATAATAAAAATAAGTGCACGTCTGTTGACATGAGTGCTGAACGTGCTTGGACACACGTCCACCGAAAGTTAAGATTACCATAGTCACCTCGCCTCTCCCGGTGGTCAGTCCTGGCTTCACTCTCGGAGGCGTCGGTGGTCCACTGCGTAGGAAGGCTGATGGTGAGGGAGGGGGGAGGGGTATAATTTTTGTCAATTTGGCAGGCACGGATATATCACGTCCCTTGATAATCACATCCATGGTCATGTCGTTGAACAAATTATATTACCACATGTCGATATGGTTGGTTCTGTGGTAGGTTTAGGTTATGTTGACTTTGTAATGCTTTTGTGTTGATACGTATTACATTATTTAGTACATTTTAAGAAAATATCAGGACATAAGCAATATAATATATTGATAAATTACAATTTGAGTCTACTTTAGCGAATTTTTAAAGCATAATATTTTTTACTTGTCGGAAAATCTTGTGTTTTTTTTTTCTTATTATTTTAAATGTCTAAACCTTGGCCAGTCTCAAATCAAATTGGTTAGTGATTATGTTTATAAATTAATCTTGTTTAATCTACATATTTGTGTATTTTTTCTCCCCTTTTTCTCAAATCGTTTTAATTTCTTTAAAAAATGATGCTTGTACATGTGAATAGAACCCGTGGCCTTTTTGTCTTTTATGCCAATGCCTCATCTACAGAGCAATACAAAGTCATTATTGGGTCAAGGTCAGTCTTTGTAGATGACTGAAATGAGTTTGTACATATAGGAACCGGGCTAGAGTCTATAATTTTCTTAGGTAGAGCCTTCTCAGACATCCAGAAAAACTGTTGGAGAGTATTTAATGTATGCATACGTCAAGTTATGTAACCTGCAAATGACTATAGTGATATATTATATCAATATCTACAGAATATATTTAAAAAATTGTAAAAATTATCTATCTTGGACACGATAAAATGTTGTTTGTATTTCTAAAAATTTATTCTTATAAAACTGGAACTGTAGATTTCATTCGCAAGATATCCATGTTTGATTTCCGTGCCCAAGTTTTATTTTCAAATTGGATTGATATAATTATATTGGATTAAAATATCTTCGAGTTAAAAGGGGTGAAGAATCACTGAGAGATAAGCTATCTTCATTTTTACTATAAACAGAAAATTCCATAGTTATCCAGCTACAAGAATATTTTTTTATTTATGACCTACATTTTGTGGTTATATTACTTATATAGACTGTTAAAATGAAAAAGTTGGTGTTTCTAAGTAATATTAAAGAAATAATAGCTTATTCAAAACTATAAATTTAATTTTCCACCAATTCAGTCACTTTGGACACTCATAGCACACACGCGGGGATCCCTCCCGGCTCCTATCATAAATTCCAGGGAGAAACATTCGCTGCTTAGTATGACTACAACCTGTATGCGAACTAGAAACTCACAGAGATGGGGAAAACTGTCATTTGAGCTTTTAACCCACACATAGCCAGTAAGTTTAGGCCTATAGAGATTAATTATACCTACCTGGGGAATTTTAATTGTTACGTTTTGTTACATACTTAATTTTTTATCTGACAGGGTATCAACCAACCAAATAATTTTACGCTTTATCAATCTTTTTTGGTGACCTGGCGGTTTAGGGGTAAGGTGTCGGACTTCTGTGCTGGCGGCCGGGGTTCAATCCTCGGTCCCGGCACAGATTTATCTGATTACCAAACCCTTCCTTCACCTCTGACAATACATCTTGTGAATGTGGAGAATGCCAGGCCTCCACCGTGGTTCGGATTCCACGTTAAACTGTAGGTCCTCCATTTCATCTCACAATCACCCTACCATTACACATTAGCGTAAGTGCGTATAAGCCGAACGAGTAGTAAGACGCGGTGCTAATAATAATAATAATAATAATAATAATAATATAAATCTTTTTGTTTTAGTAAATATTTTCAATATATTTTCTTGCAATAGTAACAACCATTTAAACAAAGGAATTCGTTCTAATCCAAACTAAAATTCAACAATTTGCAGATCTAAAAAATATGCATAATAACTAACTTATCTCAACTATAATCTCAACTGTAACATCTTTATAACAAGTAATTTGCAGCGAATTACACCAAATCCATTCTTTCAACAGACAAACTATACATTACAAGCAAACCCCTTTGCTTGCATTTTAAGAAATTTCTAACATTAAAAAAAACAGGTTTATGTATTTGTCTACATTTTCTTTCTATTATTTTCTAATTTTTAACACCACATCTTACAACCCGTCTGGGTTATATGCTTATGAACTAATTACAATAATGCTTTTAGGATTTGGGAAGGCAATATTTATAGAAAGGGGGCCCCGTCATCGGCAATCTAGTCGACTGCGAGAGTAGCAGGTTAGACCATGCGTCAAAACAAACCAACACGGGTAGTATTTAAATGATCTGTTAACTTGTTTTTCAACACACGTGGAAAATGCTATAGTAAAAACATCCCAATAGAAAGGGAATAGCTTACGCCACACAATGATGCAATATTTGGTGTGATGGTGAGCTACCCTGATATTAAATTAGGAACCTACCACGCGCGTGTATGAATACAATACGTTGGACATCGATACTTACCCTCCTACCTCAATTTCCCATCAACTTGCTCTTACCCTCTTATTGGATTGCCTTATACTTGGGGGTGTTAATGCAACAGTCGCTCATCTTCCTATCTCACTTCTGATACCATTTGGACTCAATACACCTAATAAATGGATATTTTAATTAAATATACAGCTTTGTTGGTAACGGTACTGAGCTCGTACTAAGTTAACAATTTCGGGTAAGCTGTAGAACTAAGCGTTGTGTCACCTACTCTCTTAAAAAGGTAGTTTGTAAGCTGTTAGCTGATTTCAGAAGTTAAGAAGTTTCACTTTAAATACATTTAATAAAAATACATAACAAAAGAAATTATTCAATTATATACAGGGTGTCTACCATCCAGGGAAATCAGGGAAAACGGGAATTAGCCGGGAATTTGAAGTGATCGGGAAAAAACGGGAATAATTTGGGAATTTGATAAATCGCAATAAAAGTCCGGGAAAATGATATTTTACTCAAAATATGAAATACAATAATCAGTAAATTTTAATGTCACTTTTTTGTTTGTAGCTGTGTAATATATTTTTAATTCCTAGAAACAATTTTAATTCAAATTTTAAAACCTATTATTATTATTATTATTATTTTAAAAAAGATTAATAGAAAATAAGAGTGGAAGCGGTGGAGGGTGGTGAGTTAGAAGGAAGTGACATACGTTTTTAGTCGGGAATTTTAGGAAATGATCAGGGGAAATCAGGGAAAAGGTCGGGGATTCCATTGGTCAAGTTTAGTAGACATCATGTATATATCATGTTCGAAAATGTTTATCAATACTCTTTACACCCACCTCGGTGGCGTAGTTAGCTAACGCGCTAGTCGTGTTGAGCTAGACTGCCAAGGACGGGGAGATTGAGGTTCGATTCTCGGTTGGGTGAATTGGGAAGGTTTTTCCTAAATGGTTTTCCACTCTCCCTCGACGCAAATGCGGGTTCACTTATATAACCCGAAGGGGTAGGTAGTGAGACGTGGTACTAAATTTAAAAAAAAACTCTTTACCAGACATTGAATACGTTACTAACTTTTAAAAAGTAAGCTTAATTTCTAGAAAATTTCATTGTTTTGTAAGTTGGCAAAAATAAATCTGGGAAAATATAGACTACAAACTTTGGACTTCTTGAATAACGCATAAATTGTTGACAGCTGATCTGTCCTTAATCTTAATCATTTTAACGAATGTCTATATTTTACCCTTGCGATAGAGTATAGTAAACAAGATTATCTTTATTTTATATAGCTTGAGATATATTCCAACTTCCTGTTGAGGTTTTCCTTTTAAGAAACACAATACACCGTTCTACCAGAATTTAAATAGTATTCAAATAAACCGCTGTGAATATTAGCCTTGCTATACTTTTTATACATTGCATTAAAGTAGCCATTTATTTTGTGTTGACTAAAAACATTTTGAATATATTGAAATAAATTAAAATTGTACTCTTTGATAATTTATATTTTTGTGATATTAGTAATTTAACTTAAAATTCAATATTTACTTTCCCACATAGTAAACTTTTTGAAACATTTTAAACTACTGTTTTGGTTTTAAAGCCACATTTATTAAAAGTTAAAATTTGATATGAGAACAAAAATATTGATTTATTGGAATTTAATAGCTCGTAATATTTATAGATTTGTTTTATTACGCCTTAAGGATATATTAATAATAACATTCACTCACAGTACAATTTATTTGAAAATTATAATGGGATAACAAGGTTAAGTATAAATTGTGTTGAAACCTTGACTCTGAAATTACACACTTTGACAAAGGTATGTTTAATTAATAATATTCTTGTTCCTATTTTGTTTTCAATCCCAAATTGGATATAGGCTCGTTTACTTCCACAAGGGTCTTTACTGCTGATATGAAACAAGAAAATCACAGCGCGCGGACAAGTGAGAAAATGAATAGCATTGGTCGGTATGTTCATGCGAGATAGGTCCTCTTCGTTCGTTTTTAGGTAGTTCATTAGCAGTCAAGTCGGTGCCGCCACACATTTTGTGGTTACAAATGTACAAATAGATCTCTACCCATATCAACACAAACACACACTGAACACAAATAGTAGCAAAAAAAAAAAGATAAATAAATGGCAGTAATTCTGTTATAGCATGATTTTGCTAACAGTTTTTATCATTCAATGAAAAAAAATATATCTTTATTTACTCTCTTTTTTATTCGAAATCTCCATCCCACTTCTGGTACCATTTTACATATGAAATGTAATGTATAGGTTTTATAATATGAATCGGGGACGTATGTGGCTGGTTTGATATATGATCTAATCTCCATTGTGAGTGTGTGTGGCGGCTATCATGAATGGAGGTTGTGGGGTGTGAAACGAATGACATTCCATCATCTGTATGACCAGTTGACTTAAAAAATGTGTTATAAAAGGGGTATAGCGACGTGTGTTTGTGTGTGTGTGTGTTAAATTTTGAATACAAATTCCTTCAACTGAAAAATAAAATTGTTGAACTATCGTTGTGATGTTTTCAAAGCTTTAAATTAAGTTATATATTTGTACCCTAAAATAAATGTATATATTTGTACATGAAAATGAATTTAACGCTCGAAGTATTGATCAAATATAGGGTATTAAAGACTTTAATAAAATAAAATATATTTAATTAAAATATTTACACAGTGAAAAAATCCAAACTAATTTGTGGATTGAATGAAGAATTTTTATTGTTACGAATTTGTGGTAAAAGTAGCATATTTTCAACTACGTGACAATGAAATAATGTACACTAATGGGAATTAATGTTGTTGAAATTAACAGTCTGCAAACATCGTTAATTTTTTTTTTCTATGTATTTGTCAACGAATATCTAGAATTCGGTGTGAACAAAGTGTGAATTAGATTTATGGCAAGCATAATGACGTATGCACATAGGCCACATTTGTTCTGCTTCAAGCGGTAGAGTGATTTTTATTATGTCACAAAATTAAAATACATTTATGTAAACTGTAAAGTAAGTTAAAAAATATATACTGCTTTGATATTAATCAATACACTACATCCTCAAATTAATATTTGATAAGTAAACTGATTATCTCTTTATTAAATAATTCAAAAAGTTTATAGCTTATTTTTAATTAAGTAAAAAGATTAGATTTCTTAGAATACATATGTTATTAAATTTATTTTGATGAATCTATACACCTTTATCTACCTATTATTTCAATAAAAAATTGTAGGCTAATTTTTCTATTTATTAATATGTATACTTTTTTTTTACAAATCTCACCAAAGATAAAAAATGGTGTAAAAATAGATCGCTATTAATTAGTTGAATCATTGAGAAACAGTATTTAAATTGTAAATGAACACAAATTTATTATGTAAAATACATTAAATGCATCAAACACATTATACCGTAACCCCCATTAATTAGCTCACAAATCAGTTATAATGGTATTGGATCTCGTAAATTGGTTTTCAAATCAATTAACACTGATCACGCGGCTTATGTTTAGTCCCAAGTAATTTAGTTTGCTGTGGTCCTGGCTTGTGGAATCGAAAGGTAAAATGTTGAATGGTCAAGCAAATTGTTTCGTTTTAAACTTTTTTTTTTTTTTTTTAAA
>CABFOV010000049.1:188079-201206 GCA_902141375.1 Timema poppense
GATTTTTTTTTTTTCAACACCGTTTAGAATTGAACCCAGAAATTTGGTTGACCACACAAACCAAACATTCATAGGAAATAAACACTATCAAAAATTGTAGAAACAGATAATTTGCAAATGCAACCTTTTTCGCTTCTTTTTTGTTCGCATAAATCCCGTACCGCTTTGTATTTTGATTAATACAATGCTGCTTGATAAGGCGTTTTTTCACACCAACTAATCCCTCGAATCTCATATTTTACGTGAAAAGTGGGGGGAAAGGGTAAACCCCCAAATATTTATATTTGGGCCCATTAGTTTTGGGGCGAGCAGGGATCTACATTACGTATGAAGGCAGATGAATCCTGGGTGGGCGAGATTCTGTACGCGTTTATAAATATTCACCGCGAGATGGACACTCAACTACAAAAGTTTCTTCACATTTAACCGCTGTTCCAACTCGTACACTACAAATGGTTTTGTATATTTTGAATGTACACTACATTTCCCCAAACTGGTGGGACAAATTAATTAAAACCTATATTGCTGTTTTTTTAGAAGCATGTCTTATTACCCGTTTGGGTTAATTGCATGCATAATTATGTTTATTTTTACTTGTAAAAGAACCTTGGTAGGTACGTAAAAATACCTCGCCCAGAAAAATTGGTAGGCCGTGTAAAAATACCTTGCCCGACAAAATTAATAAGCCTTTTCGCTCTCATTCATAATCACGTCTTGAAATTATTGTAAGTTTTTTTGTAGAATTATCTGGTAGTAAGTTATGTTATCAAGTAGCAGCCAACTCGGATAGCATTTATTTATTGTAACGTGTTTTATTCATAAATTACAATATATGGTGGGAAAAAAATTCTATTAAAATACCTAATAATATTTCATATAACGTTTTTTCTTTTCATTAAAATATCATTTATAGTTAAATATCCATTGGAAGAAACATAGTCAATAATTTTACTATAGATACTTACATGCTAATTAAGGAAGACTATGACTTATTCTGCTGTAAATTTTGATAGATGGAGTCAAATAAGTGAATTCTAGTGATATATATATATATATCATTAGGCATCTTAATATAATTTTTTCCACCATATATTGTAATTTATGAATAAAACACAATACAATAAATGCTATCCGAGTTGGCTACCACTTGATAACAGAACTTACTACCAGATAACTCTACAAAAAAGCTTACAATAATTTCAAGACGTGACTATATATATATATATATATATATATATATATAATTTTAAAACGTTCTTACCATGGCCATCTGACTATATACTTGTCTCAACTTATCTCCATAAAAATCCTGGAAGTAATTCTTACCATATTGCCAATTAAGTCTAGACCATCCTAATGTGTAGGCTCCAGGCTCATTGTGTACATTTATTAATTAGTACACAGACAATATTTTGCTACTCAGCTTGTGCTACTAACGACGTTTCGATTAGGCCTCAAAACTCAGTTTTTTCCTACAGATTCGATATTACATATTGAGAATTGTAAGACACTATTAGAACAGTGTGTAGAGTCAACAGTTATTAAATGTATCTGTTTCCAAAATATTTTATAATAGTCAAAACTTGAGTTGATTATGACTAATTTTATCATGTACGATAAATTTAATTCCATAATCCAGCGTTTACTTATATTATTCATTTTCTCAAAATAGCTGGCGCATAGTTATTTTCTTCGTAATTTAGTTTCTATGTTTTCTTAACCCCACTCCATTGGAGGGCAAAAGGTAAAAGGAGTTGACGTGAAGACTAGGCTTGGAATCCCAGATGTCTACACTTTGGTTTTATCTTCCCCTCTCAACACTGAGGAGGTGTAATTTTCCCTCCACTCTAGTTTTCATCCCAAAGTTAAGGGGGCATGAAAAAAGCCACTGTTTTAGCAGTTTTTATAGCAAAATATTTTTTGACCGAAATAAATCATAAGATTTTAATTTTCTTTATATGGTTGTATAAAAATTTGTTCAATATTGTCATGAGTATAGCGGCATTTATGACCCACTTTTTAAATGAAAAGAAAAAAAGCTTTTAATTAAATTCAAGGACACAGGTCTTGAAAAATATTCAATAACTGGTTGAGGTCACCGTGTGAAGAAAATTAAACTCTGATTTTAATGGAATAGTATTTGATTTAATTTGACCAAAATTGTTTTGATATAAAAACTGCAAAATCATTGGAATTTTCTCGCGTAATCTGTACTCCTTCTTTAAAAAATATGTTTACAGTCCTGTTGTTAAAAGTAGGGTAGTGGTTAAAAAAACTTTCTTAAAACTAGTAATGTTGTTGAATATTAAGGCTGTTGGGGGTGCGTGAAGCCCACTTTTTCAATTCGGAGCAAACTCGAATCGAATATATAAAATATTATCGGAGAATAATAATTTTCTTTTATTGTTTTATGTTTGATAAAATATTATTTAGTGATTAATTTTATAACTTTATAGATTAAAATATCATGAAAAATATTTTTTGCACATTAAAAAAATTATACATTCCAGTATTTATATAGTTCAAATCTTATCGCAATTCAATTATTTCAGATTTTTTTGATATGATTATCAATTTTCGGCAGTTCATAATAGTTGTAATAATAATTGATCATAAATGGAGTATTTTATCTGTCAATGTTCTTATTGGTTGAGCTTCATGAATGTAAAGGCGGAATTTTTGAGTCACAGAGCTAAAACGCGCTTAAAACAATATAGCATAGTTTTCAGAATTTTAATCTTTTTCAAAATCAATTCAAGCTTATCCTCATACAATTCATAGATAGTAAATTTAACAATAAACTCCATATAGTAGGAACTTTCTTAACTTCTCTAGGGAGGGCCTAATAGTAATTAAGATCAAATACGATTTGAGAGAGCAAAGTGGACAAAAAATTGACATCTATAGTATTGATAATTCATTATTTAAAATATATATATATTTAAATAATATTTATATTGATAATTCATTATTTAAATATATAGATATTTAAATAATGAATTATCAATATAAATATATGTACAGGTGATTGATGTTACACTTTGAAACACAAAGTAAAGGCGATAAAGACAAAATATACCCAGAAGATGACCAAACAACATTATAAATTATATATTTTATTCCCCTTTCTTCAACACCATCCGTTTATCTGATCAGGACCTAAAACCCTCAACTACGACCAAATTGATTGCGAATATAATTCCCAAATAATATATATTATTGATAATACGTAATCTAAAATAACTTTTTTTTTCCTCTCTTGATATTTAATATGATCATTGGGTTAATCCGTTTGAATTAAGGTTTACAACATACAATAGATAAGGGGTTACCCTTAATGGAAGGGGTTGTTCTAACACCTATTAAAGTATAGATGCGATCGCACGAGAGTAGACAATATTTTGCGCGCCACTTTCCCACACACATACAAACACACCCACACATATAAAGTACGAGGCAATACTTCACTACACGTAATTATGGTAATACCTAGTGATATATCACTACGTCTGAACGCACTGAAGCCACCATGCGCGCGCGCGCGCACACACACACACACACACACACACACACACACACATACATACACACACAGTAACGGTATATATAGGTGTGTGTGTGTGTGAGGAGGGGGAAGTGGGTGGGGTGGATCTTTTTGTAAATGTGGTGCATGCTGGATGACTGCGATAAATTTGCACTTGGGGGTTCTTGTTTGCAGTTAATTTTTATTTTTTATTCGGCATTTTTTGCGTCCCCCTCCCCCTAACCCCTCCCCACTCCGTTCTCACTATTTTCTGTTTGTGGTAGCCCCCTTTAAACCACCACAACCCCCCTCCTCCTCCTATACAGACCGAAAAAATCCTTTTTTAAATGCCCGTTATTTTTCAAACTCGCTGACTAGTGGTCGGGATTATTTTTGCATCAGAAGCCTTTTTATCAGGAAATGTGAGTTTGAATAGAGGGAATGTGAGAAGAAAATGAGAGAAACAAAATGATCTGCGAGAGGAGTGAGGGAGGAAAAAGATACCGAAGTAACAGAAGAAAAGAAACGAGGGAGGCAAAAGGCCCTTTTGAAATGGTAAAAATTAACTCTATGTGGGACAAACATATCAAAGTTTTATAGTAATTCTTACATTCTACTTTAAACGTGAATTATTTATATTATTATTATTACTATTATTAGCACAGCGTCTTACTTAATACCCGTTCGGGTTATACGCACTTACGCTAATGTGTAATGGTAGGGCGATTGTGAGATGAAATGGAGGACCTACAGTATTAATGTGGAATCCGAACCACGGTGGAGACCTGGCATTCCCAACATTCACAAGTTGTGTTTAATACAAGTATATTCAGAGGTTTTAAACGTGAAACAATAGTGTTTTATCTCAAGAGTATGTGTGGAATAATCTTAAAACGTGTTAAAATATATTATTTTAGCTATATCGTTTCACACTAGCACTGGTGGTCACTTATTTAAGGTTTACTGGTAACGTGGAGGTGAGGGTTTGAATCCAGACTGAATGTACTTTGGGGATTTTTACTAAATAGTTTATCGCTCTTCCTTTACACCAATTCTGGTGTACTAATAACCAAGATGGGTATTAACAAAATTTGGCAATTTTTTAATTAATTTTAAAATATATATATGTTAAGTATTTAACTGTTATATAGTATCCAACTTAAGATTGCTGATCGAAACCAAGCCCTACTATTTACAAATAAACGTCAATGTGTAGTAAACGTCCAAAACAATCGACAGGAATCGTATTTGGCTAGCCAATACATCACACTGTTACCATGGCGTTTTGAAATAAAACTAGATCTAATTTTTAAATAAATGAATAGTTGCAGGTAGATAGAAACCCACCATAGTCTACTTAACACTCTATTCAAAGGATAAAAAATGAAGTCGGAATATTAGAACACATTGCTTACTGCATATAATATTCATCAGATATCAGTTGTATTCTAATGTATTGGGTGAAGCTTTTGTATCAAAAATGCCCATTTCATTATTTATCCTCTCCTCCTGACCATTCAAAGAACTGTGCAAAAAATTGTTGAGTTCATGAATTGTGCAGCGCTTATGCAATCCAGTTTATGAATTGGGCAACTTTAATCGATACCTAGATCATGAACTGAACGAGATTTTGCCCAGGCCATGGAATAGACAAGAGAAAAACAGGTTTAGTCTTTAAGTTAATTTAACTTTTAATCATTTAATAATGGAAGGTTAGGGAGTTAGTTTGGGTTAGTTAGTCTAATATAACATTTTAAAACTATTTCAGTTAAGGTTGTAGTTCGAGTTCATGAAATGAGCAAGGGCTAGTGAGATTTTTGTCCAGTCCGTGAAATAAAGTACCCGCCTCGGTGGCATAGTTGGCTAACGCGCTTGTCGTGTTGAGCTCGACTGCTGATGACGGGGAGATCGAGGTTCGAATCTCGGTTGGGTGAACTGGGGGTGGTTTTTCCTAAATGGTTTTCCCCTCTCCTTCCACGTAAATGCGGGTTCACTTCATCTAATTCAACCTTACCAATTCCTAATCCATTAGCTTAATTAGTACTTAAAAGCGTATAACCCGAACGGGTAGTAAGACGCGGTGCTAAATAATAATAATAATAATAAAAATAGTCAAATGAAGAAGCCAGTTCATGAAATGAGCAAAAACTTGCCCAATTCATGAGATTGGCAGTTTACCTATTGTGGTGTAACATATATATTTATATATACGTATATATATGGTCAACATTAATTACATTTAACTATTTTATTAGTGTGATTTTATATTGGGGTATGGATAGAGTCTATCTTTCAATTTCCCCCCATTAAATCGAGGTAATATAAGTTACTAAATCCACACTTGTGAGCATGCGGACAAAGACGTCGGTTGATACTTTAGTCTGATTTGCCGGTAAAGGGGGAATCTGGGTTAGAATCTCAGCCATCTGCACTAAAGTTTAGGCTTTCTAAATGGTTCCTCAAACTCCCACCACAGGAATGAGGGAACATTTCTTCTACATTCGACCATGCTCATCCCCTATCTCATGAATATAAATAAGTTGATATTCCTGACGGGTAGTAAGATGCACGAGTCAATTCCCCTCCCCAATGTCCTCCAAATGAAAATCCCGACGCCCAACCCCGGATAAAGCCGGGTAGACGCCGACAGAGCATCTGGACGCTATTCCTCCATTCCACGCATGCTGAATGCATCGTTGCGCTCTACTAAACAAACTCACAAGGTTCCACCATATACGATACGCTGCACTTGTTGTACAGTATCGCCGGCTTCGGGGATTTTTTATTTTTTTGTTTTTTATTGGACGCGCCATGTTTTGCTACGGATTTATGACGTGACTTCCTAGAAAACTTCGTAACCCCTCCGCTCTGTAAAGCGGAAGAAAATAAAAATAATGAAATACAAATAGAAACACCCTGTAAACACAACGATAAGGAATGGCAATTTAATGCACGTTGTAGTAAAAATTTTAATTTCAAATTACGTTGCCGTTATTTATGTGTTTTATGGGGTATGTATGTATGTTTTTAGTTTTTTTTTTACTGTAAGCACGAAATAATATTTTTGTAACTCTGCTAAATAGCAATGGTAAAGGCCGAGTAGGACTTACAGGACCACGTGGCCTTGGCCGGTAACATAAAACAATGTAATTTAGTTTTTTTTTAATATGGGCGCGTTCTATTGTCAATACACTACTATAATAGGTGTTCGAGTAGGGTGCTTAGTGACAGGTGGGCTGTTATAGATGAGCTTAATTTTTAAAGCAATGTTTTGTATTAATTATGTTTAATCTGGTAGTCTTGTTCGCTTCATGTCCCGGTGTTCGTGGGTTCAAAACCAGCTGGAGTTGAGGGGATTTTTTAGCAATACAAATCCATAGCACAACCTTTCTTCAGAGGCGAATTAAAGGCGTCGGTTCTGTGTCGATAGTAGCATGTAAAATAACACTGGTATGTATGTGAAAATACCTTCCCGGCAAATTTGGTAGGCCCTTTCACTCTCGCTCATAGAATATATCATTTGGTGTTATAATTCGGTTCATAAAGTGCATGATAAATACATCATATAAATAGAAATTAGAAACCAATGTAATCATATAGTTTTTTTTAAACACTCGTTGACTACCCATATTATAAAAACACACAATAATATGTCACTGGTTATCAAGTCACTGTCTTTGGTATGAGCTTTGTTTTACCAATTACATAGATTTAATATTCAAATTTCTAAAATAATTACATTCTTAATTCATCTATTACTTTTTTAATAATATCACCTCGTAAATTTTTGGGGTAACACCTATTTTAGCTATTATTTTTCAAAAAACTAATGACTTTAAACTGAGCAGGTCATTTCCACAAAAAAAAACAGTTTGGATAAAAAAAATAGGAGAGGGCTCAAAGTGGAGCCTAAGTTAAGGCTACGCGGAGCCGACCCACCACGCACCACCATGCACCATCTCGCACCGAATTTTCTATCAAGTGGTGCCATTGTAAGTCATATTGGGGAAGCCATAGGAGAACAATGTTCAAAGTGTTAAGAGATCAACCTTCACTTGATCCCGATTAATTACTCTATTTGATTGAATGGTTAAATCAATTAGTTACATAGCAGATTAATTTAGTGCTGTGCGGGAATGACATTTTGACTTCAGGAAATTTTTGGGTAGTAAATAACAATTTTCAGCGAGAACGGGGTAGGAAACAGAAAATTTTAAAAATAATTTTCCACTTAAGATTTTATATATATACTTTTCAAATTAATAATTTTACTATAAACTTAGCTTTCCCAATCATTTCAATTGAAGGATTAAAATAATTTGATAGTTTAGAGTGAGTTAAATGTAGTGGTCAGCAAAATTTGGAATAGTCAAGAATAAGGATAAAAACTTCGATTTAGATGCAGTTATCGGTATGGCCAATACAGTTAGTTACCTTCTATAATCTTGGGAACAAAATAATTAGAGCAAAAAAATATTTTCACTTAAAATTTTATATTTATCTATTTTTAAATTATAAGTTTTTCAAATAAAAACTAAATATTTTGTCCAACAAGTGTTGAGTAAATTTTTAATATATGTAAATTTAATAACCAGGCCTAATGCAACTATAATAATAGTGTGTTTTTTATCAAATTTTATGGCTTGAATATAAATAGGTAAATTCTAAAAAAATAAATTTTAAGATTGACTAAAATAGTTTTTACTCATGGCATGATATTTTACAAATACTTTCACAGTAAAAACGCAGAATACTCAAACTAACCTGAATAAAAACAAGTTAGCCACATTCTTGTCCATAACAATTACAAAAACATTTCTGGACTGAGCCATTGTGCCCTCTTACCTCTAACGTTTGAGTTACTAAAGCTCTCACAAAAAGCGCTGATGAACAGAAAATATATTAGCTTATTAAACTTTTATTATATATGGTATAAAAGCAAATGGATGCCATGAAAAATAATAATACCCACCTAATGTACGTGTCTTTATGCATATAAGTGTATTGAAAGTGTATTTCTTGAAAATGTCGATATTTAAAAGCCACTCTTTTCATATATTGCACTAAAAATATGTTTTCTTGGCTAAAATCTATTCAATGATAGATATTTCCTCAATTATATTTAGTGTTATGTTATTTAATGAAGCTCAGTTATTTTCTAAGTAGTTACAAAATAAGTGACTGAAGTTTCGAGTGTCCAGTTGCTTAATGGAGGATAAAGTTGATTAAAATGTATAAATTAATAATATATTTTTATTTAGAATTAAACACAAACATGACTTTGATGGTTGGTCCTTTGCTGTAATTTTTTCTAAATATCTTTCCCTAAAAATCCCGGGAAATATTTTTTCACGCCAAAATTTCGAGATCAACCATTTTCCCGAAATTTCTCCCGAAGTTCGGGATCCCGCACAGCCCTATATTAAATTTAACTCAAATAAATGTATAAACTGGCATAATTTCTACACTAATATAATGATCAAGAAATTATAATATATTTAGGTTCATACTTGTTTAGTTTAGAAATTATTTTATTTGTTTATAAAAATGGATAATTATTGATAAATGTATTTTTTTCAATGTATCATCGCAACTCATCTGGAATATTGTTATTCTGTCCCATTGATTGCTCCATTATTAGTTTATCTGTGGTGGCGCCTGAAATCACGTGACTAGGGTACAAGAGTTTCTGTTTTCCTTCCTCTTTGCAAACTCTGTTTCATCCTTTACGTCTTCTGTATCAGGGGCTTGTGCCGACTTCCTGTGTGTGACAAAAAGAAAGAAAAGGGACTAAAAACAGAGATATAAATATAGAAGACACACACAAAAAAGAGAGAGGAATATAAAGGAAGACGTATACAAATAAAGTATCAAAGAGTCTTCTGGAACTTTGTGAATGCAGCGAAGCTCATGAATCGGAGGATTTATTTTATTTCTACTGCAAAGAGCACGGGCAAGTGGATTCATTTCGTTTTTATTCTGCTCTGAGATTTTTTTTTCTTTATCTTGACTGTGTTTTCTTTTTCGTTCCTATTTTTATTTTTATTTGTGAAGAGTGTAGGGGGTGCGGGTTGAATGAGCAAGTTTGTTGAGAATCAGGAGAATGTTTTGTATCAGTTTTGGAACTATTGGTTTGTATTTAAGATATTTTAATTTTTGTATCCAAAATTTTAAACCTATTGGTTTGGAAAATTATGGTTCTGTGGAATAGTTATACAAATTCATTTTATTATTTCCCAATTTTGTCATTATTTCATAATAATTTAGGAATATCTTATATAATTATTGGCCAATTTTAAAAGCCCTGAAACTACTATTTTTAAACCGTTTTAATCCAGTTTGGATCCTAGATCCACCCCTCCACCGCTTGTATTTTTAATTCTTAATAACTACCATGATCTCAAAGGCTACCCCATAATGGTGTACTAACATCTTTGACAAAGTCACCTGAGGTTCCGAGATGAATCTTCGCAGATACAATAGAATGAAGAGCAATAATACTACAAAGCTAAGAAGGGGCGTATTACCATAGTAGTTCTGGAAGTTTTACTTAAATGCGTAGACTTGAATAAAACATTGTCTAACAGAATACTTTCCCCCACTATCCCTGTCTAACAGAAGACTTAGCCCCACTATCCCTGTCTAACAGAAGACTTTCCCCCACTATCCCTGTCTAACAGAAGACTTTCCCCCACTATCCCTGTCTAACAGAAGACTTAGCCCTACTATCCCTGTCTAACAGAAGACTTTCCCCCACTATCCCTGTCTAACAGAAGACTTTCCCCCACTATCCCTGTCTAACAGAAGACTTAGCCCTACTATCCCTGTCTAACAGAAGACTTTCCCCCACTATCCCTGTCTAACAGAAGACTTTCCCCCACTATCCCTGTCTAACAGAAGACTTAGCCCTACTATCCCTGTCTAACAGAAGACTTTCCCCCACTATCCCTGTCTAACAGAAGACTTTCCCCCACTATCCCTGTCTAACAGAAGACTTAGCCCTACTATCCCTGTCTAACAGAAGACTTTCCCCCACTATCCCTGTCTAACAGAAGACTTTCCCCCACTATCCCTGTCTAACAGAAGACTTAGCCCTACTATCCCTGTCTAACAGAAGACTTTGCCCCACTATCCCTGTCTAACAGAAGACTTTCCCCCACTATCCCTGTCTAACAGAAGACTTAGCCCTACTATCCCTGTCTAACAGAAGACTTTCCCCCACTATCCCTGTCTAACAGAAGACTTTCCCCCACTATCCCTGTCTAACAGAAGACTTAGCCCTACTATCCCTGTCTAACAGAAGACTTTGCCCCACTATCCCTGTCTAACAGAAGACTTTCCCCCACTATCCCTGTCTAACAGAAGACTTAGCCCTACTATCCCTGTCTAACAGAAGACTTTCCCCCACTATCCCTGTCTAACAGAAGACTTTCCCCCACTATCCCTGTCTAACAGAAGACTTAGCCCTACTATCCCTGTCTAACAGAAGACTTTGCCCCACTATCCCTGTCTAACAGAAGACTTTCCCCCACTATCCCTGTCTAACAGAAGACTTAGCCCTACTATCCCTGTCTAACAGAAGACTTTCCCCCACTATCCCTGTCTAACAGAAGACTTAGCCCTACTATCCCTGTCTAACAGAAGACTTTCCCCCACTATCCCTGTCTAACAGAAGACTTTCCCCCACTATCCCTGTCTAACAGAAGACTTAGCCCTACTATCCCTGTCTAACAGAAGACTTAGCCCCACTATCCCTGTCTAACAGAAAACTTTCCTCCACTATCCCTGTCTAACAGAAGACTTTCCCCCACTATCCTTGTCTAACAGAAGAATTTCCCCCACTATCCCTCTCTATCATACCTAAATATTCCATGTAGGGAACAGTTTTTGTTTTAAGTTTTTTTTAATAAACACCTGTGTCAAGTGCTGTGTTCATATCAATGAACAGCGAGTCTGAGATGGAGAATGTTTTTTTCTTAATATCATACAATATTGGTTTGTTCAAATTTATTAATAAATAGTAGGTATTTACTCACTGTCCACTCTTAGACTCCACGTTTGTTTACTGAACATATCCTTACATATACTCATTTATTAAGCTGTCCAAATTAAGAGGGACTACGTTCTCCTTATTATGACAGTACCAGCTCACAAAGTAATAACTAATTTTACCGAGAATATCAGGGAAAAACAAATTAACTAATATTTAAAATAAAATAAGAATAGCCCCTATTCGATATTGATAAATGCTTACAGATACCCTTGAGGAGAAATCAAGATCCCCCCAACCACAGCCATGGAGACTGACATTTGAATACAAACCCTAAATTTACCTAATTTTATGATCATGTCATTTGCATTAATATAACTGTATCTACTTATTTTTTAGCATCAAGTCTTACTACCCTTACGGGTTACTCCTTAGTGTACTAGTTAAGCTAATGGTTTAAAGGATTAAAAAGGGTTTATGTTAAGGAATTTTACCTGCATTTGCGTGGAGGGAGAGTGAAAAACCATTTTTTTTAACCCACCTTCAGTACTCCCAACAAAGATTCGAACCTTGATCCCCTCGTCATCGGCAGTCTAGCTTACTGAGAGAGTAGCGCTTTAGACCATGTGGCCAACAAAGTGGAGTTTTCACCTACATTGTTATATTATTTTTGTATTATGCGTCTTAGTTCTTCTTCGTGATATCAGAAAGTTACAACATTTTAATTCATCTAGGAGTACATTATAATGGTGTATTTTAAGGTAATGCACTGGGAAATTAATTAGAAAGGAGCATTTTCTTCCATAGATAAATACAATATTGTAAAACACACCCACTGTGTCGATACCTATAGTCTCTTTATGCATATATTATGTAAACTGCGTTTACCCTGTAATTTAATAATTAGTCCTACCTTGACAGGTTACTCTATGACCCTATCTTATAAGGTGCACCATATTAGAACTACATAGGCTAAGCTTGCGACCTTTAATAGTAGACAAAGGATACGTATGTATCATATATTCCCACTGGCATATTAGATGTTAAATTTATAAACACAAGATATATATCAGTGGACGTTTTATAAGCTAGTTCAAACTAATACATTACGCAGAATATAGCACATACTGCCTTTAGATATTTACTAACTAAATATTAGGATGAACCCGATACAAATATTAAATGCCTTTGTTGGCTTCGCCCGGAATCTAACCAGGCTTCCGTAGCCTTAGGGTTAACCACCCTGAGCCCTTAGCCACATAAACGATTACCTACAAATACGATCATGTGAAATAAAGTTATTTGTACGACGCACACCTCACGAAATACATCAAAATTCTACGAAAATCCCAAATCCTGATCGTAAATATAACACGACAAATTTTCCACGGCTTGATATATTTTAGATTGGAGTCATCGATCTTTTCATATTCTTTACATCTTTTTTATTTTTATCAAAAATATATTTAAGGAAGAGTCCTGTATCCAGAAGAAAAATTTATTTTTCTTTTGACGCGATATTCTTAACGTTTTCCTTTACCATAAAAGAAAAATGATATTTTCTTTTGGATTTATGAGTAGAAGTTTCTGAAGAAATATTTTCCGAGGGAATGA
>CABFOV010000049.1:202192-227411 GCA_902141375.1 Timema poppense
GCACAGATTTATCTGATTGCCAAACCCTTCCTTCACCTCTGACAAGACATCTTGTGAATGTGGGGAATGCCAGGCCTCCACCGTGGTTCGGATTTCACGTTAAACTGTAGGTCCTCAATTTCAGCTCACAATCCCCCTACCATTACACATTAGCGTAAATGCGTACAACCCGAATGGCTAGTAAGACCTGGTGCTAATAATAATAATTATAATATATGATTTTTACCCTATCCCTCAAATCAAGGCTAGTTTACAGATGAAGGAATTTTTTGAATACCTAATTTTTCGGAAATGGCCCTGACGATTTAGTTTAAAATTCAAGTGAAGGATTTTTTTTTACATGACAAAACAGTGAAACATTATTTTTTGGACAAAAATTCATTGAAGGCTAGCTTACTGATAGAAATTTTTTGAAAATTTATATTATTTCAAAAATAGCTATTATTATTTTGCTTTAAATGTATTAATGTGGATTGTGTGATATGATAAATAACAATGTTTACTTGTTTTTGGGGTAAAAACTCGTTAATGGTTATTGTATAAGGGGCTCTAAATATCTGCCCTTAAATGGGTATCTTTGAAATGTTTGATATGTTAAATTGCACTGAATTATTGTTTTTAAAAATAAATTGTTTAGGAGTTTACTGATGACTGATTTTTGAAAAATTGGGAATTTTTCTGAAGAAACCTTAACAATTTCGTTGAAATTAGTTATCAAGAAACCATTTTACATGATTAATAATAACGCATCTTTATGTTGATAAATAAATTAGTTTAATGTTAGTTTACTTACAATAAATTATGAAAATATTTTTTTTAGAAATTGACTTTTGTACAAAATATTTGCTTTTTTACTTATTTATAATGAAAATGGTTTCATTTTTCCCTTTAACCCAATACCCTCAACCCCCACCCTCATCCCAACACTACAAATATTAAGATCTATTAACGCCTCTGCTCATAGTATGCCTTGAATTATTTTTAAAGGATTCTGTGGTTACTTCAATGATTTAGTTTTAAAAATGTGTGCATATTAGGACATTGTCATGGGTTTTGAATAACGTAATAGAATTAAATTTTATGTTATAAAATTAGATTATATTATATTTGAATATATTTTGATGAATGACTTATCTAAGTTAACAGGTCATATATAGGGTTATATCATCAGTTTGTCCTACCACCTGTTCATATTAAACGCAAATAATGATATATTGCTCTAATGGTGTAAGGATGAGAGATGAAGCATTTTAGAGGAAGTCTACTCACTTTTGCGTGGTGGAAGGAAAGTAGGAGAACATTTAGGAAAAACTACTCTCAGTAGACCCAACTGGAATTCTAACCCTGATAATTCTGTCATCAATAGGCCATTCTAATATGAGTGACGCTTTAGATGGTTCTTCCCCTGAAGTGGCTTACTATAAATATTGGTGTTGCTAACATTTGAATAAATTGTTATTATTATTATTATTATTATTATTATTATTATTATTATTATTATTATTAGCACCGCGTCTTACTACCCGTTCGGGTTATACGCACTTACGCTAATGTGTAATGGTAGGGTGATTGTGAGATGAAATGTAGGACCTACAGTTTAACATGGAATCCGAACCACGGTGGAGGCCTGGCCTTACCCACATTCACAATATGTCTTGTCAGAGGTGAAAGAAGGGTTTGGTAATCAGATAAATCTGTGCCGGGACCGAGGATTGAACACCGGACCCCCAGCACAGAAGTCTGACACCTTACCTCTAGACCACCAGGTCACCTATTTGTTGAATACATTGGCTTAAATTGGTAATGCAATGTGATATCTACGTATAATAATAAATAAATAACATATTTTATCTGTCTTTTATTGGATGTGGAGTCTTACATGCTTCCTCATTATTCTTGGCAGTCTCCTAGATCAGTGTCGGTCGTGTATGAATGCGGTGGGGTATGTATGACCTACTGAGGGACAAACACGTCGCACATGACTTTCTTTTCAATGCCTTACGTTTCGATTCTAGACAACGAAGCGAAAAAAAGCATCACGTGTTGTTGTAGTATTTTTTCCAATGCCTATCTTTATCAGTTTATGTCATACGCAAACATATTTTAATTGGGTTAGTACAAAATATCTAATATAGGAAACATATTCTAATCGGGTAAAATCCGCCTCGGTGGCGTAGTTGGCTAACGTGCTTGTCGTGTTGAGCTCGACTGCTGAGGACGGGGAGATCTAGGTTCGAATCTCGGTCGGGTGAACTGGGGGTGGTTTTTCCTAAATGGTTTTCCACTTTCACTCCATGCAAATGCGGGTTCACTTCCTCTAATTCAACCTTCCCAATTCCTAATCCATTAGAGTAATTAGTACTTAAAGCGTATAACCCGAACGGGTAGTAAGACGTGGTGCTAATTATTATTAATTGGGTAAATACAAAATATATAATTTCGTGGAAATGTAGACGCAGTTTCGTGATGGGGAAAACATTTAGAAATAATCACTCTCAGAACACCCGGTTGGATTCAAACCCCATACTCCCCTGACCCCCCGTAAAACGTGTGTATCTAAATTAGCTTGACATTTTTTTAGACCACGTGTCCACCGACCCTGGTGGATTCATGTGTACAATCATTATTAATACAATCCTCTAATTCATAGGTGCTGATATCACAAATGTTATTTTGTAAATGATAGAACACAAAAAAATATGTTTTGAGTTCTATGTCATTAGGACTGACGATAAAAAAAAAAAACAGGCTGACGCAAAGAAGTTAACTTTAACTAACTGTTAACCTATTGGTTTGCATTTCATGACTCAACAATTATCTTGTTATTTTAACGTGTGATTTAATCTACCTTTGATTCTTTCTAACTTATAAACAATCTTAATTAAATGCTATTTTTAATGTAGTCGTTTTTACGATCCATATAGCCTATAGGCTTTTATAAATATATTTATCATGTATATAACTTGTGTACTGACCTATCTCAGATTACTAAAGAACATTTTCCCCTTACTATTCAACTTGTAGATCTATCAATAAATACATGTTTAATCAATAAATAAAATTGGAAAATCTTATTGGATTTTGGACACTGTGCACATAATAGCAATGTGTAGCTTGTGGGGCTCAAATTTCAAATTAATTTTAAGACATTTAAGTCTATTTAAGATATTAACTTCTGTTTTTGTGGATTTTATTTAATTTTAATTTTTATAAAATGTCTGAATAAGCATATAATATGAAGTTTGTATAAAAGAAAGAATTGAAACTATGAAGATTTCACCTCCATTTCCAGGCGTACTGAAGAACTCACGGGTGATGTTTCGGAAGGCTGCTCTGGACGACACAGGATCGTTGCTGAAGGAGAGGATATCCCTTCAAGGTCAAGGCTGACCGTCCCCAAGATTCTGGTACCTGTCGATGATACACTGTGTACTGTGAAGTATTTGTGTGTCTATTTTTATTAAAATAAATAAATAAGATAACACTTCAGTGTAAGTTGACAGTGTTTCCAAGATATTACAAATATTAAGTGTACAAATTATGTGGTATAGTGCAAAAAAATACTCTTGAGTTATGATAAATACCGATTTATAGTCCTAATATGTTTTTGTTCTACCCTCATTGAACAAATGTTTAACCTTAGAATATTAATAATAAACTATAAACAAAATTGTGAATTCATTAAGTATATATGAAAAAGTAATATGAGTGCCATCCAATTCTAAGATTCTACATACTATATTTTGAACCTCATAATTATGCATGCATGATCATGACTAGTTGAGAAAATTCTGGTAATGGTTTGGTGAGTGTTTTAAACCGAAAATCAAATTTTCTTTAAAGTATTTTTAAATTAAGAACAATATTGTGTGCAAGTTCAGCTGCAAAATAAAAGCAATTTGTGTGTACAAGTACAGCATAGATATGTGGTTTAATTTTGTGACTTTGTGTTTGTTGATGATTTTTTGTCAGACACTAGCGAGTGATTTTATGTGTTGTACTAAGTGTTCCAATGTTGAAAAAACTATAAAAAAATATTGAATTTTGTAAATAATTTCTTATAGTACAATTATTATTACATTTTCAAGTAAAAAGCAGTGTAGAAATCTTTGTGGTCAAATAAATTACTTAACGTTTGACATTGAGAAAAAATAAAACAACTATTTTTATGTTATTTAAAGACAATAGATATTGCAAGAAATAAATTGTAACTGTTCATTAACTTTGTAATGAGCTTATGTACTTATATTTGGAACGAAATTCAGGAATATCTCATACATCTAACCGTAAAATATTGGCCCCTATATTACGTTATCAATATATTTAAATTTAAAAATCAATAATGCTACAAAGTTAATCAAATTAAATCTTGTATACAAAGTAAATTCAAATTAATACATTAAAATTAAGTATATAGATGAAAGCGTGGTAAAAAAAGTAAATATTTGAAAATTTCTCAACAACTTTTTCTTATTTTCATGTTAGAAATGCCAGAATGTTAAATAGATACACATCAATGAATTAAATTACAAAATATGTCCATAAATTATTCACTCATTATTTAAAAATTCGCTATTTTAGAAGCTATCTTAAAGTGATTTGCGAAATAAATAAAAATGTATTGGATTGTGTGTTATTAAGCTTTTTTAAGCATTATAATGTGGTGAATAATTAATGGACACCCTTGTATTACTTAAAAATAATAATAAGAAAGATGTATTTAAAACATAATGAGTAGATATTTATTTGTAAAATAAGATAGGAAAAGCTTTAAAAGTTATCATTCCCAATCCCAACCTATCATATTTGGGGTTGGACTCAATATTCCCGGATCATATTCCAAATCACTAGCAATTACCTAAACTAGGTCACTAAAACTAAAATATATTATCATTTAAAAATTTATAAGATTATGTTATATTTTAAATGTGTGGATTAAAATATTTATTCTTAATCCAAACCATTTATTTGTTATGTTTACCTTCAACCAAAATCGTATTTTTTTTTTTTTTTTCAAGAGAAAATGAAGGCTTATTAATTGAAGCTAACAATTTTCTCTTGTATGATATGTACCGATCATCTGATGTGTTCATAAAATATAGCTTTATAGCCAAGATGAGTGAACTTTAAAATACTTTCCCTCGCATTTTTAATAATAAAAATAGATAATTCAAGCTAGGCATTGATAAATAGCTGACCACAAAAAAAAAATTACAAATAAGGTTAACAATCACAAAAATGATATAGCACACACAAAATAATATAACTTCTCGACGCGTTAGTTTTATCGAAGTTCCTATCACACGACGATATTAGGGGGCCAATTTACGTTTTGATTAGAGATGTCAGCTGAATACATGATATACGTAAAATATATTAGTCCAGGCAAACGCCAAATTACTTAATAGCTATTTAAAAGTTGAACTACATTTATTTTGTAACTAATGAAACGTAATAATTTAGGTTTTAGAGTCGTAGCACTTGCTATGGAATTGTTCGAATGTACAGTGAAAACTAATATTTTTCCTGCCAACATACTCATTCAGTAGTATACGTAATTGGGACTGTGACGTCTTCAAATTGTTGTATTCAAGATTTCTTACTTTTGTACCTAATTTTTTTAACTTTTTTTTTTTAATTTTAAATATTTTTATTTAAATATTTTGTTGAGTTTCTTACATTGTTTTGTTTAAATGTTGCTCAAAATAAAAAAAAGTATACCATTTTTTTATTCTTTATACGAAAAGAGAGTATTAATAAATTGTATATGTGTGTGGATGTAATTTATTTCAATAAAAATTCGAAAAATTTAAAATTCATGTATTTTTATTTTATTGGTTCTAAATACGCATCAATAACCCATTATGAACTTGGTGTACAAATAAAATAAATATTAATAATATTTAGCTTCTTTAATAAAATGGTAACTACATGTTAACAAAATTTTAACTAAAATTCAATACATATTAGTAATATTTAATTGTTTACACCTCATATGTATGTCTAGTTATACTAAATTCTAGATCCATTCATTAATTACTTTGCCGTAACAATGATACGGTAAAAGCATAAAATAATAAATTTGACACCTTATAACACATGAACTGTAATGACTTGAAATCAATGGATCACAATTTATAGCTTGTTATTATTATATTATTGATAAAATTGTGTAATAAAATATGAAATTTATAGGAAGAAAAGGAGGAATGTCACATTAAACAAATGTTCTAGGACGACTTTTAGATCTCAAACCGCATAGGAACCCCAAAAAATAATTTAAATATGACAAAAATATATTTTTAACCATAACCTAAAGTGCACTAGAAAGGTATAATGATTGTTTAACAGATAGCAGCAATAACTCAATTTGAGTTAAAATTGGACTCTCCTCTCTTTTACATTGTACCTAACATATTTAATTGTCAATAAACCTAAAAATATATATTTACTGTCCATTAGTTATCCAAACCTCAAGTATCTTTACTAATGCAGAACCTATTGTTGGATAAACTTGTTTAATAATTGATTGTACATAAAAATAATAATCTAAGACTTAATCTTTAGTGTGGCTGAATGTTTTTTTTTTACAAAGTTCCAAAATGGCACAAGGTAGAATTATAAACAAAAATATATTTTAGAATAGATTATATTTGAATGGTAGAAATGTTAATGGAATTAAGACCTATTGTGATAAGTTCATGTTTATATAATAACAGGTTTAACCTGCTTCAGTGGTCGCATGGTTTAAGGCGTAACACTCGTGTTAGGCTAAGACTGCCGATGACTGAGAGATTGGGGTTGGATCCCTGTCTGGTGTACTGAGAGTGGTTATCTTAAAATGGTTTTCCACTCTACCTCCATGCAAATGCAGGTACACTTCCTCTAAATCCAACCCTTTTCGTCCCTAACTTATAAGCGTAATCAGTACATAGGCGCATAACCTGAACAGGTAATACGACGTGGTGATAATAGAAATAAAATGTTTGAAAACAATTAACAGGTCCGCGTCTATCAATGTTTACTCTTAATTATAACTTTAAAGTATAAGATTTTTCTAAGACTTCATAAACAAAAAGCTTTTATTATTTGGATTTATTTTGAAAATATTATGATAATCTCAGCAAATACAATATTTACATTTAAATGTACTTAAATTATTTACATGGACAAATCGTCAAACTCATGAAGTGTGTTATGCCACTAGTGAATAGTTCAGGGTTCAAATCTCATTTGGGTTTAATGAGTGTGATCCTTCCTAAAGAGTTAACTCACTCTTCTTCAACGAGATTTTGTGTAGGCCTACATTTCTTCTAAATTCTACGGTCCTTGACTTTTATCCAATAGTGTAATTAAAATATGCTTGTATTATGGACGTAGTGAAAAATAAAACACTTTTGATTTGAATGCTTTCTATACGTTATGAAATAATTAAATACTATTATTTTAATTAACACTAAACAAATTAATTAGTAAAATATTCCATTGATTTGACTGGTCCGAATGGCTCAAGATTTTAAATAAGGAAGTGAATGTTTCCTGGTGATAGACATAATTATGATTTATACTATAGAAAAACGTGTTTGTTTGTTTCCCCGATCTTTATCCTCTCACCTTTCACCCCCCCCTTTCCCAAATTTTTTTTTATGTTAAAACTGGTTCCCAAAAGAAATATTAGGTGGATCCAACGTTAGGATCAAAGTATGAGGGATGTCGCTTTAACGCATTTCTGGATACTTAGAGAGAAAGATATATGACCCACGTAAATCCTAGTGCTTGCACGTAGCTTGATATATGTATACGTCCGCGCACAAACACACACACATACGGAACGTATTTCCCCACACACTGGTTCCCATACTGGACACACAAACTGTTACCAAGCTTTCCACCTGCAAACAGCATCCCTCATTGGCTACACCAAGGGAGGGAGAGGTCGGTTTGAATTTTTCCACATTCCCCTTTTAACCACCCTCTCCCTAAAGTGGGCCCAACTGCGCCCCCCTTTTGAACCCCTAAAAGCCTAATCCACGTGGATTTACAAGGGTTATAGGTTGACGTGTGGGACCTGCAACGCCACATGCTCCATATAACCCAACACCCCGTAGTAAAAAGAGGGGTAGGGAAAAAAAAATCGTCTCTTGAGTTTTTAAGGGTCACTTCCACGTAATTTAACACGTTAACAAGAGCCTTATGTACCTTTGGTAGTTGTTCCGTAACGTCGTATATTTTTCACTCCACCCTCCGTCCCCCTGGCGGAGTTAATTATTGACGTGTGAAGAATGGTTATGATTGGAGGAAGGCTATCAGTTCATTTATTCCAGATTTTGTCGTTTGTTTATTTGTCATGTGGGTTGTTATTACTGAGGGCTTATGTAATGGGCCTATAGGTCATAAATGAAGGGAAGCTATCAAGTTATTAAACGTTAAATGTCAATTACTCACTAAAAAAAAACACATTTCATTCGTCAGATTAAATTTTTGAAATATGCTAAATCCTACCAATGACAAATTGTTTTTAGGATACTTTTTAAAAAGTTTCTACTTCAAATTTGTAAACTTGTACATATTTTAGAATTGTGTGTATTTTTTGAAAGAAATATATTTGTTTTAGATTTTTGTGTTATTAATGATAAAACTATTAGGTAAAGCGTTTGGTTTAAAACTTAATAAATTAGGGCGTGCAAATTAAGAAGTTATATCAACTTACAAGCCAATAAATTTACAATTTATTAAAAACAGGAAGATGTTTCAACCATGCTTGCAATTGTAAATCAGTGTAGAGTATTAATAATTATATTTAAAAAAGGTTCAATTTGTAAAGATATTATCCAAACTAACTTTAGCCCCATAATGCACATACATTAATTTTTATATAGATTATATGACTACTTATTATAATAATTCTTATTGTTCATAGCTTTAAGTAGTGTGGAAAAAACCGGTTTTAAGCAGTGAACATTCATTGCGGCTGGTATTGCGGGTACAGAAGATGGCAAGTGATGGTAAAGAGGGAGGGGAAAGGGGTGATACCATGTTTATTCGTGAATCTTCGTACGCACATAAATTACGGCTCTCAAATCAGTTTTATTCTTTCCTAGAATTTGAAGTTGTTGATTGTGTTGATATATTGTTTAGTAAGAGCGAAGCCGTGGTCAAATTATAGTCATTTAACTAGAGAAAACCACATACCATTAAGATGCACAGAGAAAATACAATAGGGTGTACAATAGTTGATATAAAGATTTAAAATATACCAAAGAGGATTGCAGAGGTTAAAGTATCTACACGAGCCTATACACCAAATAAAGCTACTCATGCAAATGCTTCTACTTTATGTTTAATGGGCTTCTTATCTTTGTCTGAATGTGATCCCACATATATTTTAAATTTAAAAAAAAACTCTGGTTTGCCCATTTCCCACGACGCTAATACGGTAACATTTCATCTCAATACTATAGTTCATTTTTCATAGGAAGAGCTTTATTTCTTACACAGCTAAAAAAGTTGCTAAATCTACTTTCACGTATTCATACGTCAAATCATGTGATCTGCAGCAGCGAGTTACAGTTGGGCAACGGACCCCTTGTCACAAAACCGTAATAGCTTAGTTGGGCCACGTTCACTGGCCTAGAGGATTTATATAACGGATAATACCTGCGGGTAAATACGAATTCGGACCAACTAATCATTTTGCCTTGTATTAGGTTAGGCTTGTTTTGGTTATGATCGTGTGGTGCAATAGGTTAGATTACAGTAGCCCCCTGGCTTCTTTGGTGCTAACTGACAGCTCAAAGCTGGCTTCTGACAGTCAACATTTAGGTATGTACCTAGATTTTGACTGTCAGAAGTGACAGCTGATAAACACATGTTTTTGCAGATCATATGGCTCGGCGTAAGGATACATAAATTGGTCTGGTAACTTTTCAAATCCGTCAGCACCAAAGAAGCCATGGGGCTACTGTAGGTTGGATTATGTTATGGTAAGCTATACTATGCTAGGTTAGCCTAGCTTTTTTTATGTCTTATTTTACGTCACTATCTATTTTTGTTCAGCTTGAAAAAACATTAACAGCCATCCTAAATGAAACGTCATAACAGCTGGGGCAAGGATGCCTTGTTTACAATTCCAAGAAGGAACTCGTGACCCAAATGTAATTCATCAATCTGCAGATGTTACTTTTGTTAGATATCATCAATACATATAAAACAACACTAATAGTAGGTTATAATAATATACCATTATTTGACTGAAAAAAACATGTTTGTATTTTCTAAAAGGCTCCTCCTGTGAAACGGGGACTATCTTACACATCTCTTACGTGTCTTATTAAATGCGAATATCCCATACGGGTGGAAGGATATGGTGCAAAAAATAATAATAAAGAAAAAAGTATTCATATCGTGCAGATTTATTTGTTGATTGTAAAGACTGATTATAACATTTCTACGAGTGTATTCAATAAACATAACGGTTCTAATTATATTATCTGGTAGTATAAGTATAAGGTTTACAATGTTACTGTATACTTTTTTTTTATTTTTTTTATTTTATCATTGTTTTGCAATGATCACTTTTTATTGTAATAATGTGAACGCACCTGAGAATATTGAAGAAGGAAAAAAAAAGGCGTTAAATGAACCATCTCAATGAACGATGTTTGGTCGTCCTATCGACATAAATCACAGTGACAACCCTATCACGGATAGAATATACCTAGGTTGAAGAACTACGGAAGTACCATGTGAACAATACGCGTGGGCAGACTGATAAACTGGGGTAATTTTACTCGTAGTATTATTGTGGGTAAACGTTTTCTACACCATTAATTTTTACGCTCTTTCCAGGCTATACTCATATTAACTAAGTTAATTATTATTATTAGCAACGCGTCTTACTACCCGTTCGGTTTATACGCACTTACGCTAATGTGTAATGGTAGGGTGATTGTGAGGTGAAATGGAGGACCTACAGTTTAACGTAGAATCCGAACCACGGTGGAGGCCTGGCATTCCTCACATTAACAAGATGTCTTGTCAGAGGTGAAGGAAAGGTTTGGTAATCAGATAAATCTGTGCCGGGACCGAGGATTGAACCCTGGCCGCCAGCATAGAAGTCTGACACCTTAACCCTAGACCGCCAGGTCACCTAACTACGTTAATGGGGTAAGAGATAGGTAGAGTATAATTTTTAGATGTAACTTTTTTTTCTTGGATAGAGAGGGGGGAGGGGAGAATTTAGAAAAAAAACTCGTTACACTTGGAGGTGTCTAACCACATGTCTCTTCATCTACAAACCAGACTAAATGAGTCAATAGTGTGCCTCGCGCTCCCACTGATTGGACAGTTCTTATATCAAATACCATGTGTGTTTTTATTACCACGTCTTTCCACCCCTTACGGTTACACGCATTCGTACTAATTACTTTAATGGCCTAAGGGTGAGGAAGATTGAATCTAAAGGTATTTTACCCAAATTTTCTTTGAGGGAGAATGGACGACAGATTAGGAAACATTACGCTTAATACACCCGATCGCGATTCAAACCCCGACCTTCCCATAATCGCTAGTCCAGTTTATTGTAATAGTCACGCATTAGACCATTCTACTACTGAAGCTAGAAACACAGATGTTAATAACGGCTTAGTGTAAGTGGTAGATATAAAAAATATATCTTAGAGGAAGCGCACCCACATCAGAATGAATTGAGGATGAGAAAACCACAATGAAAACCCAAACTCCAAAATACCCTTTTAATTGTGACTCACAATTGCAAATAATTAAATGGTCATTAAACTGCTTTAGATAGCCTTGATTTTGCAAATACAAATAAACACAATGCACTTATAAACTTCCACTATGATTTTATTCTGTAAACTAAAGTTGCATTAAAAAAAATATTGTCGATCGTTTATGAATGGGTAGCCTATTATCGACTTTATAGAGAAGACTAGCAGTGGTAACCGAGTGGTCTAGTACGACAGAATAGCATTACATTTGATCGCTGTCGACGGGAACCGGCTGGTAGCAATGAGAGGTGTACTTTACCCCCTACTTACTTCAACACTACACGAGTTTAGTTCCTCTTAAGGCACCCTTCACACACTTAGGGCCAGTTTCATAGCCAAATTTAGTACGCCTCAAGTGCGGCGCTACATTAAGTACATGACGACACCTACCTAAACCAGAATGGAATGGGCCGTTCTCACATAGGAAACTGGCCCTTTCCATTCTGGTTTAGGTAGGTGTCGTCTTGTATTTAGTGTAGCGCCGCACTTGAGGCATACTAAATTTGACTATGAAACTGAGCCCCTAGTCCTTAGATTATTATTATTATTATTATTATTATTATAAAGGAAATTGAAATTGAATTGAAATTATTATTATTATTAGCACCTCATCTTACTACCGTTCGGGTTATACGCACTTACGCTAATGTGTAATGGTAGGGTGATTGTGAGGTGAAATGGAGGACCTACAGTTTAACGTGGAATCCGAACCATGGTGGAGGCCTGGCATTCCTCACATTCACAAGATGTCTTGTCAGAGGTGAAGGAAGGGTTTGGTAATCAGATAAATCTTTGCCGGGACCGAGGATTGAATCCCGGCCGCCAGCATAGAAGTCTGACACCTTACCCCTAGACCACCAGGTCACCAGTCCTTAAATCAAGCCGTTAACTGCCTATCTGTTTAAATGTAGCGATCAAATCGTATATACGTTTTCATATTTCCTTTTATTCTTTGGAACACACATAAATAAACTATTTATTATTATCACCACGTCTTACTACCTGTTCGGGTTGTACGCACCACTTACGCTAATGTGTAGGGTGATTGTGAGATGAAATGGAGGACCTACAGTTTAACGTGGAATCCGAACCATGGTGGAGGCCTGGCGTTCCCCACAATTCACAAGTTGTGATTAATACACGTCTTGTAAGAGGTTAAGGAAGGATTTGGTAGTCAGATAAATATGTGCCGGGACCGAGGATTGAACCCTGGAACACCAGCACAGGAGTTTGACACCTTACCTCTAGACGGCCAGTTCACCTCAATAAACAATTTAAATACAAAGTTTTAACAAAAACTAAATATATTCTAGGCTCTACTAAGAAGAAAGAAGTCAATAAATAATATACATTGAGTTTATTATTTAAGTTTAAGAAAATCAGTCATCTGCAAACTACCCTGAGATAGAGTTTCATACAAAAAAAAATTTATTTAGTGCTATATATAATTTAAAATACTCCCTGGTATAAAATAGTAACCAAATAGGGAGTCGTTTAAAAAATATATATATAATTCTACAAAATCAGCTATAAGTAAACTAACCATCTTTTTATTTTAGAGCTAGAATCAAAATCATAATTTTCCCTTGATCTAAGATTATATAATATTTAAGTATCAAGTTGAAATGAAATTAGTAAAATTGTTTCAGTTGCAGTTCTTGTTACATATATACATACGGAGGGACTAAGAAAATGGCACGACCCACTTTTTTTAAAGTTTGGGTGCACAAACATCAAGAACCCTCATGATCTGGAGGTCAACAATTTTGAACAAATACAATATTTTCTCTAAATATATGATTTTTTTGATTTTTTTTTATAATGGAAATTGAAACTTTTCTTTTAAATATTCTCCAAATGGAGTTTCAAGAAATTAATTTATTTACCATTATATTGACCTGATTATAAATATATTTGTGGACACCGGATCCTACTACCCCTACAGGTACTACTTATTTTAAATTAAGCTGAAATGTGGGGAGTGGAGGGTAGGTAAAATTTAGAATACTAAATTACCCGGATTTTTCTTGAGGACAAAAGAGAGTGGAAAGCTATTAATTGAAAAACATTCTCAGTACTTTTAGCCGGGATTCAAAACCTGAACGCCCAGTCACCGTCAAAACAAAATTGGGCGAGGTCGATTGTTAGTCCACCTGTGATACTATGCTTGTAATATAATATTAAAATAAATATCCTAGCTAAAAAAAAAGATTGCCAGGAATACTTACAAAAAAAGTTATAATGTGATAAAGTGGCACAAAATGTTTTAATCCTATAAAATATTGCACTTGTTCGGTTGTTGTCTTCACACTTCAAATTACCGCGCCTCTCTGGGTATCAGAAACGTTGATGGAGGGCTAAATTTCCTCGTGAACTAATCTGTGATTCATGGGAAGCTGCAGCTTCAGTTAGGTCCATTCCTCACCGGCCTGGAGATGTGTCATCAGATCCTTCATGAAAGTTTAAACGGGGGTTTGTAATCACGCGTAAAACTTTGGCGGTGGAATATTAGGGCCAAAATAAAATTGGGCGTTTCTTTTTGGGGTACACCTTGTCGATTTGTTTTTTTCCTATGTTTGTTTCCCCTCTTCCCAATTTGGCCAAGATTATTATTATTATTAGCACCGCGTCTTAATACCCGTTCGGGTTATACGCACTTACGCTAATGTGTAATGGTAGGGTGATTGTGAGATAAAATGAAGGACCTACAGTCTAACGTGGAATCCGAACCACGGTGGAGGCCTGGCATTCCTCACATTCACAAGATGTCTTGTCAGAGGTGAAGGAAGGGTTTGGTAATCAGATAAATCTTTGCCGGGACCGAGGATTGAATTAATAAATTTGTGCTAAGATCTTTAGTTAAAAAAAACATGGCCGACTTTATTTCCGTCCTTTCTAGTTGTACACTATATCCTCTCTGAAGAACAAAGAAGTCAGCAGCTGATTTCACTTGTCTTAACACTTTTGTCTGAGAATGTCAATGCTTAAGCAATCACTATATATTTACGGAATAATTTTGTCTCCAGATAAAAGTGGGTACACTTATTTAAATTTAAACCTTCTTAATCACCCTGGCCCATTACCGTAGTTAGTTTATAAGAGTGTAACCCGAACGTATAGTAACACCAGTGTCATAGAGGTCCCTTCCTGTGGAAGTCTCACTGCAGTTTGTGTACCTACGTGTAACCCAGGAAAAAAGTTTGGCCTGTCAAATTGATATTAAGTGGTAAGGCGCAGTTTTTCAATTTTGCCCTCATCTTTGGCAACCTCCCACAAGACAACACTGCCGCCGCGGCCGTCCATTGTTGAGTTGTGACTAGTAGTGTAATGAGTACTGTCTTTACCTCCTTACAAGCGACACAATATCACAATTATCGGCCGAGGCAAGCCGGCCATCGTCCAAGGCCGTGAAGAATTACATGCTCACACATTTCAGTGGCCGATGCCGATGACGGGGAGATTTTGGTCGAGTGTAATGAGGCTGGTATTTCCTACATAATTTTTCGCCTTCCCTTCCACGTGAATGTGGGTGCAATCCCTCTTAATGTAACCGCTATCATTCCTAGCATATTAGGTTTATTATAACATAATCGTAAACTCTCCTTGAACCTTTATCAGAACCCTTGTATCTGACGTATTTCGAAAGGACTCTCAAACACACTGTCAATGTTTCACTAATTAATTAAGTAGAGAAACGTATATTGAAAACCATGTCGGGGAATATCTCCAGGGTAAGAAGAGTTTGTTAAAACTGTACCTGTAATGTATTTCACACAATCTGTCCCAATTTGAACAATCATACATAGACTTATATCTACACATGTCAAATGGGAATGTTGATACCTGAAAAATGAGTGTTTTACTGAATGATAATAACATATCACATGTACAGTTTAAATAAACTCTGCTTTCCCTGGCAACACTACAGGACACGATACTTTATTTGAAAAGCTACGACGAAAAATTGACATACATTCACACAGACAATATGTTCAACCTTATTTTGATTAAAATATCATTCATTTTAGAAAATGGTTTATGTATATACAAATAAAACTGGTGATCTTCAACATTATACATGTATTAAAGGCTCAACGTATGTTTTAAAACCAACCACAACTAGGTAATCAATATCATCGAATCCTTTCATTGCGTGTACGAAGTGTGGACAACTTCCTAGGTATACCCTAAGCAACGTTCTGTGCCACGAGCGTGGCTAAAAGTTTACCTACACATGTAAAGTTACTTGATGCCATACAACAACAAAAACAAACTACTTAATATCATTTTAGAGTAAAGTGTCTCCTCCTACCTCTGTTCTTCCACCATTCTCCCTCCTTTAACTGCTTCCATTCTTCTCCTCTCACGCGCACACTGTTGTTATTTGCTTCTCCCATCTTTTTATTGGCCTTCCTTGCGATATTTTTTCTATCTACTTTATGCCCATAACTTTCTTTGGCATACTCTCTTTTTCCATCCTTATTACATGCTCATACTATCTCAGTCATGCTTCCACTAGTATTTAAAGTAGGGTCTAGAAAAAAAACACATTTATTTGACTCTAACTTTGTTTAAAATATGTATTTAACTGTTTGATTTGAGATGAAAGACAACTTAAATCTCTTCTGCACAAACGTTTGTAATTAAATATATGTTAGATGAATATTAGGAACTACGCTACTAGGAAATAACTACCAAACTACCATGATAGATTTTTTCGTGCGCACCACGTCTTACTACCCGTTCAGGATGTACGAATATTTACAATAATGTGGTAAGGATGATGAGGGTAGAATTTAGAGTAAATGTACCTGTATTTGCTAGGAGAGAAAGTGGGAACCAGTTTAGATAGAACCAACTTCAATATACCTGAATGGGATTCGAACCCTGATCTTCCCGTCACTTGGCAATCCAGTTTATTGTGAGAGTGATGCCTTGGATCATGCGAACGCTGAAATGTCACGTGTTTTGCTAAAATTTAGCCCTGATTGTTGGTTGGCGATAGTTGTCTTGCACTGAATTCAATTAGAAAAAAAAGCGATGGAATAAGACGTGTAACAAGACTATAGATGTACTCCAAATACTCCATCTCTTTCAGCGTCTCTTCCCTTACGAATCAGCCAAAAACCTTTGCATTGCTCCTCTAAAAGTACTATTTGATGATACCAAGTGTGAAGAGAAAGGGTGGGAGGGGGTAAAACTATCCGCCCCCTCCCCTCTCATCAGATATGCGTGGTCACGTGTATGCGTAGGGGAGGACTCGACTCGTGTGTGTATGTGTGTATGTGGGTGTGTGGGTGCATGCGGACTAAAGCACGTGAGACAAATTCCAAAGCCAAGCAATACAACTGTGGCTTCACTAAATATTTGCAGCCTACCAGGAAATTAATGTTTTAGACCTCTCTAATTCACTGTCGATTTTACGGGAGTATATATACCAATGGTCACGCTGGCAAAGATGTTATCCCCGTCTTGTCTGGTCATATAGTAATGGGGAGGTTTGGACTAGAATTTTTTTTAATCCCCTTTTTTCTAAACAAATGCAGTTACACTTTCTCTAGAATTTTACCATTCTCATCTCCGCTTCATTTGTTTGTGTGGTCTGTCTGAACGAGTAGTAAGATGTGAAGCCGGAAACAAAACAATAACTAAAGCACGTGCTTCCGTGGCCACTGTTCTAACTAAGGAACTATTCTGAGGATAGACTGGCCTTCTAATGATTTGGAGATTGTGGTTTAAAGCCTGGTTGGGTCTATTAAGGGTGGTTTTCAAAAAATTGTGTTTCACTCTCCATCGACGTGAAGATGAGTACATTTCCTAATCTCTAAAGCCATTAGCGTTATTGGTACATAAGTGTTTAACCCAAACGAATAGTAAGACGCGGTGTTATAAAACAAAAAAAGAATTTGTTTTACCGTAACCAAGTGTAACTGATGACAAGATGACGAGGAGCGGTAGACGAACCCGGCTCCCCCGGAAATACGTGGCGCCTAATGTCTGTTTAAAAGTACGTTGGTGCTGTGTGGATTGTTTTGATACAAGTCTGACTCACCTAGGTCTGTCTATCTGTTCGTCTGTCCTTCTTTACTCCTCTCGCACCTGACATCCTGTCCGCCAAAAAAAACAACACTCGTGCTCTTTGATTTACTACCGATAGTTGGTCATTACTTTACAAGCTTCAGTAACGTGAGAGTCAATCAAGCAATTGCTTAGGAAGTTCTCCGGGGAGCTATCATGGGGTCCCTCAGCACCCCCTCTCTCCGGCCCCCGGTTGGAAAAAATAAAAACAATAAATTATATTCAGTTATTCAATGTTTCTATGGTCGATTAGGGGCCTATTTTAGAAAAATATAAGATGAACATAATCTTAAATAGCAAATGCGAGAGTCTTATTTTTAATGTGAGACATTTTACACCCAGACGAGAATAAAACCCAGCATATTATGTTATTAGCAGTAAGAACGATATATAAAAAAACACTATAAATTTTGCCGACATATTTAAATACGACTTATAAACAAGTAGATTAAATTTAATACTTTCATTGTAATAATATATATTAATAAAAAGAAGAATGTATCTGTCGTGAGTGTTGCGCGATATCTAGCGCACTCAGGTGGCTGAAATTTAAAAATTAGCAGCCCCTTTGCACGAACATGTGTACCTGGAAGCCAGAATTTTAATCATTTTATTTGATATACAATTTTTTTTTCGTTTTAATCTACTATAGTTTTTATCCTTTTAATCCATTTTATCTTTTAGAAAATAATATTTACTTTTTATCCTTTTTACACCTTTTTACCTTAAAATATTTTTCCTCGTAAAGCTAAGTAATTCAATGCGAGTTTAGTACGGACCAACAAGTCAGTCTAATATAATCTAATCTGTCTGTGAAGAGGAGGTCAGTGTTTGAATCCCGTGTTCTGAGGTGTATTTTTTTTTCCTAAATAGCGTACCACTCTTCGCCCAGGAAATATTTGATGTGTTTGCTCTAAAATTCTATGTTATTTATCCCTACCACCATTAGTATAAATATACAGATAGGCTATACGGGTGGTAAGACGCTATTCACAAAACTAAAAATCATAACTCTCCACAGGCCATATATAAGAATCTAACCCCGTAGGCTCTTTGGATGGAAGTCAAAGCTTGCTACACCAAATATCATCTCCGAGGTAACTGCCCTCAGGTCTTATGGGGAAAATGTTTATCCCCGTTCTCTTTCGGTTAATTGTTGACAAATATCTTTGCCTTTGGTTATGTCGGAGATTGGTGAACTTTGGTGAGAAGTAGCTACTGGCAACATCGATGAACCAACGTTGCGAAGCTTGTTTTGGAAAGGGGACTATTTACCGCATAAATTAAATAAAAAAACGTTTTCTAGTAGTAGCCATGCAGTTCCATCAGAGATTATATCCAGTGTATCTAGTCGCCATCTTTTTAATAAATATAAGCGTAATTTTTCCTTAGGGCAGGAGACCCAATGTCTAGTAGTCCTTTCCACCCCCTTCCTGCCTGTAGCACGCGTGTGGTAAAGAATGGCTCTTGGTAATCAGAAGGGTGGAGTCACAGCCTAGCCAGAAGGGGTGAGGGGGCGAGTGTGTGCAAGGGGTTGCTGGACGTCCACGGAATAGCAAGTAGTTGACCTGGTGGACCCCATCTGTCTTCCTCGAGGAGTGTGATGGGGTAGAAGGGATGAGAGAAAGAGGAGAGGGGTCCAAGAAGAACCATTGCCGGGAGTTGGCGGTGCAAGCTGACTCGGATCTCAAAACTGAACAACATGAAAGTCGATGGACTCGCTTGCGAGGGACGTCGTTTGTGATGTCTTAAGGTGCGTATATACAAGTAACAGAACATTGAACGGTGGCGTGGTGGTCTAAGGGTAAGGTGTCAGACTTCTGTGCTGGAGATCCGGGGTGCAATCCTCGGTCCCGGCACAGATTTATCTGATTGCTAAACCATTCCTTCACCTTTGACAAAACGTGTATTAATCACAGCTTGTGAATATGAGGAATGCCAGGCCTCAACCGTGGTTCGGATTCTACATTAAACTGTAGGTACTCCATTTCCTCTCACAATCACCCTACCATTACACATGAGCGTAAGTGCGTATAGCTCGAACGGGTAGTAAGACGCGTTGATGATGATGATAATAATAATAATAACAGAACATTGTAACGTAATACCGTAATGAATACAGTCTGGATGACACTCGGTAACTGCTTAACATCGTTAACATAAGCGCTTCACATCAGTTGTGTGTCTTTTGGCGTCGAATGATGAAAACACTTTGACATGTTATCGAAATATATCACAGAAAGTAAATTTGATGGGATACGAAGCAGCCCAGAATTGTATTAAAGTAAAAAAAAGGATGCTTGGCAATAAACTGCTGTGAATTGAACAACTACCATCTTACAAAATGTTTCACATCCGTGATACGCTGTGATGTTCAGATACACCGCTTATCTCATCATACCGTATCTTTGGTGCGCAACAGAAAATTGATACGGTAAGGTTTTAAATTACCATGTTCTTTTGAATATCTATACACACCAGTGGTTTGGTGTGCAGCGTTGCCAGGGTAAGCAGAGTTTAGTTGAAACTGTTTCAGTGAATTGTTCTGATCACTAATCTCATTCAGCAGGTATTAACGGAAATACATTTACTACGCGAGGCAAGCTGAGTAGAGCAAATGAATAGTCCGTCAAATGAGGACTAAGTGAGTGAGAACATGTGGTCTTTGGTACAGTTTTAGTAAGCTTTGCTTACCCTTGCCACACTCCACGGTCCGCTTCCGCTTAGATCCTAGTATTGGTGAAGCACAGGGTTGGATGCCCTTGAATAAAAAAAGGGCGCATATACTAACAATTATGGTACGTTGACAGAATAATTACTTGACCCCATGCCTATACCCATTTTTCGTGGATTGTAGATGAAGGGGATGGGGAAGGGAGGTTCCACCTACGGTAATTTTCGAGGATGTACCCCAACAGGAGGGGTGAGGATAAAAAAACACATATATAATCCTTTTGAAGAAGTTTAAAATTGTTTATTTATCATAACAGTAGAGAAATCATTTTGTAAATTTTATAAGATTCCAGGGTGACCTGATGGTCTAGTGGTAAGGTGTCGGACTTCTGTGCTGGCATCCGGGGTTCAAACCTCGGTCCCTGCACAGATTTATCTGATTACCAAACCCTTCCTTCACCTCTGACAAGACGTGTAATATTCTCAAATTGTGAATGTGTGGAATGCCAGGTCTCCACCATGGTTCGGATCCCACGTTAAATTGTAGGTCCTCCATTTCATCTCACAATCACCCTACCATTACACATTAACGTAAGTGCGTACAATCCGAACGGGTTGTAAGACGCGGTGCTAATAATAATAATAATAATAATAATAACAGATTCCAATTAGTTTCTAGCTTAGAGATTGAATAAAAATACTAAAATATATTGTTAATATTAATATAGCCAACCCCCTTCAATGGCTGAATGGTGTAAGGTGTCGCTCTCGCTACAGTCTGGATTGTCGATGACGGGGAGATCGGTGTTAGAGTCTATCATTTATACAAACATATTTTTTTCTAAATGATTTTCGACTCTCCCTCCTTGCAAATGTGAGTGCATCTATTATAAATACAACCATTCTCATACTTAGCACATTAAAATAATTAATAGGCTTCATTAGCATGCAACCTAAGCCCAGAGCACCCTAATTAAGACGGGGTGTCAACTTGAGATTAAATTGGAGGAAAAACGTTTAAAACTGAAGTTTAATTAAGTGGCTGATCGCCTTAATAATATCCCACCAGTCACCATTGATTTGATATATGTCTATAAGGGTACCTGTTTGGAATTAGTGTTTGTTTATTCCACCCGTCACGATCCGTTGCCGCCGTGCCTACCCCATGTGGCGTCTCGAAGCGCTAAAGTCGCTTAAGTCCTTACCCCGGCTCAGGGCCGCAAATCAGGAAGGATTAGTACCCCAGATGTCCATGGAGTGTCTCCCTCCCCTCTTCCTTCACCCCCACCCCCATCCCTACTCCCTGGAGCTATAACACTGTAATTAGTGGGCGGACTAGCGTCACACAGTGGCTATTAGTCTCCTTCATCCCTCGAGACAGAAAGGTGAATAGGTCCGGAGTTCGAACTGGCATTGAACTTCATCATATTGAACATACGGCGTTTAGGAAGGGTGAAATGGGATCTATAAAATTAATTGGGGTATTTAACGTTTACTTTCTAAACTGACTGATAATATCATAACACGAGAGTTCCTATGAGCAAGAATTAAAGGGCCTACCAATTTTGCCGGGAAAGATATTTTACACATATCGGACAGGGTTATTTTATATGCCACAATCGAAATGGGATCGATGGCCTTACTTCCTCCTTCGGAGGACGTTGTGCTATGGATTTTTATAACTCAAGAAAATTATAATCCTGTCAAACACAGCTGGGTTTGAACCCATGAATCGGGGGTACTGAGGCGAACACTTTACCCCAAGAGCACAAAAGTTGACGTTTTATAAAATTAATTTAGTCTATCAAGTAAAAAATAATTCAACCAGCGAGATATCTTCAAACAGCACGTGTATTGTTGTTAATAAATTCAGAGTATCTTATTAGACCGTCGTATTGTTTAAATATTATTATTACATTAAATACAAAGGTAGCTAATTATATAATCAATAGTAAAAAAGTTGAAAATGCAATTGGTCACCCATATTGTTGGGCACTCAAACTAAACTCAAATATAATTAAGTTTTTTTTGTGATGAGACTGGGGTATCGAATCTCAGCAGGGTGTACTGAGTAAATTTTCATAGATATCTCACTCTACCTCCACAAAAATGTGGGTACATTTTCTGTAAGGTGTCCCTTCCTCATCTCTACCTAGCGCAACACCACTTGAACCTTCGGTCCACTCTCTTACTGTGAATTCTCATGCTCGCCGAAAAACAAGCGCAGAACAAAAACGGGGCCACGTGACATGCTATAAGCCAACCTCATCGGCGCGAGCTATGCGCATGCGCTCTTGAGCTAGAAGCGAGCGAACAGCTTCGATGACTGTTGTAAAGAAATTTAAAATTGCCCGTTAATGGAAAGCGTTTGTATCGGTGTGTTGGATTGTGCCACGACACAACATTATAATTTCAGAACATTCATCGTGACATTGATATCAAATCTGTTGATATTCAGTTATTTCAATTTTCCGTTGCAATGCGCCACTCAGGCAGCTTCTGCTCTCTAGTTTCAGTGAATCAAGCCTTAGACCTCTTAACCATCGCCTTGGGTATCATATTGATATAATACATTATTTTAAAACATAATCTAAGCCATTAAATAATTTATATTGTAGAATCAACAAGAATTTATTTCTAAGATTAATAATTTAAACTATTTAATAGAAAAAAGTATAATGAATATTTTAGACTTTTCTCTGATAGCCTACTGTTAATTGTGATTTTGTTTACACTAACAAAATTTCCACATCCATGGACCTACGTTTAAATACGTTAGTCCCACAATATACTTGATTGCCGCTGAAGAAAATATTGTGGATCATGTCTCAGCCGAGTTAAATGGGTTGTAGATGTTTTGTTCACACATGCTATTATTAATGTCGTTTCCCAACCTCCCTTCACGCTAATGTCAGTGCATTTTTTCAGAGCAACCTTCTTCAACCATGTTACTTAAATGTAGTCGCTAATGTATCAGTGTGTTTAAATTCCAATGATCTGAAAAAAAAAGTATTACGAGATATTTTAATTGTTTTAAGTGTTCCTGGCACTAATTACTCTTTTAATGCAAAAAATAGCCCAAGATTGCAAGATAATTTACAGTAACCCCGTGGCTTCTTTGGTGCTGACTGACAGCGCACAGCTGACTTCTGACAGTCAATATTTAGGTACATACCTAAATTTTGACTGTCAGAAGTGACAGCTGCTAAACACATGTTTTTGCAGATCAGATGGTTCGGCGTAGGGATACATAATTTGGTCTGGTAACTTTTCAAAGCCATCGGCTCTCAGCTGTGAGCTGTCAGTCAACACCAAAGAAGCCATGGGGCTACTGTAATTTCAAATTTATTGAATTTCCCCACAGCCGTGCACTTGTGTTGTGTACCGTCATCGGGTGAAGGCAAGGAGAGGAAAGGGGGGGAGCGTGTTGCGCATGCGTATCTAGGGGGTCCCTTGTCGCGGCGGGCACGCGCGTGTGTGTCTAGAGAGGAGAGAAAACTTGCCCGTCATTACTATGCGTTTAACCGTGGTATGGCTACTCCGTGACGGAGATGACCGCCACGCGATAACGCTTAAATTTAATACTTGCGGACCCCTATTGTGCCCCCCCCCTCCCACTAACCCCCTTTTCTCCTCTTCTCATCCCTCTCCTGACCCGATGGCCACTTTCTGCTGCACCCAATTCGATCGTCACTTTCCTTTTTGTCAAGTGTAGGTAGTGTATATGGATGATCTTGAGATATTCTCAATTCGCTATTGATGGAACCTTTGGGATGATCTATAAACAATTAAGATATTTTTTTTATCACCTCGTCTTAATATCTACCTGTTCAAGTCATACGTGCATACGATGATCACTATATTAGGTTAAGGATGAGGAAGGAAGCATTTTAGTGATAATCTGGCAGCATTTGCGTGGAAGAAGAGAGGGAAACCATTTTGGAAAAAAACATTTTCATTAGATCCGACTAAGATTCTAACCCCGATCTCCCCGTCATCAGGAGGCCAGCTTAACACGAGAATGATGCCTTAGACCAATCGGTCATTGGAATGGACCAATTAAGAAGTAATTACATAGGGGAGAGTCGTGTAGTAACGGACACTTAAGGTTTTTAAATTTAATTTATAATTTCATTAAATGAAAATGAGACAAATGACATGTAAATATTAAGATTACATGTGTATTTATATACCTGCTGTATTAAAATAGCTTATAGAAAATATTGTTCTTTCTAGAGTCATTTAAAAAAATAGGCTTAGTTCAGTTTAAAAAAGTATTGTCGGGTAGTACCGGACATATTACAATATTATAATTTTTTAATCAAATTTGGACACCAAACTTCTCTTATTATCTTAAGATGCTTTTTCACAAGAGTCACATTTATAAAGAGAGGGATTTAATTCAGTATTGGCACAATTCTTGTGCGCCCACCCTTGGCAAAAGTCACACTTTATCCAATCCTCGTCAAAAAAAATTCCGCATATTATGCAGTCGGTTTTATTTTCAACTTCTTCGTTCATAAGTTGTGCCGAAGTTTTGTTAACTTTTCTGTTATTTTGATGTAGTTTTTTTTTATCGTGACTTCCAGCTTAGTTTTTGATTTTCCCATTTTCGTGAATTGTTTTTCTTCTAACTGAGCTTTATAAGGACTTGATGTTAGTATTTCGCTCTTAGCACC
>CABFOV010000049.1:229120-248229 GCA_902141375.1 Timema poppense
CATACATACATACATACATACATACATACATACATACATACATACATACATACATACATACATACATACATACATACATACATACATACATACATACATACATACATACATACATACATACATAATTAATCACGCCATTATCTTACGGGACGGGCAAGAAACTGTGAATATAGCTTAAAAAAACAACTCCGTACATAATCCATCTTCATTAACTTTCTCCACACTTCCCTATCCTCGCATACTTCCTTCGCTTTAACAACATCCATACATGCTCTTTTATTCTTACAACTCTTAATGTTTCTCTTGTTCACATATTCATCTACATCATTTAGGCATCATGTCTTACATGACCTACCCCTTCCTTTTGATCCATACATATAAGTTATCTGTTTCGTTACTGGGTGACCTGGCGGTCTAGGGGTAAGATGTTAGACTTCTATGCTGGCGGCCGGGGTTCAATCCTCGGTCCCGGCAAAGATTTATCTGATTACCCAACCCTTCCTTCCCCTCTGACAAAACATCTTGTGAATGTGAGGAATGCCAGGCCTCCACCGTGCTTCGGATTCCACGTAAAACTGTAGGTCCTCCATTTCATCTCACAATCACCCTACCATTACACATTCACGTAAGTGCGTATAACCCGAACTGGTAGTAAGACGCGGTGCTAATAATAATAATGTTTCGTAACTCGATCCACACTCATCCTCTCAATATGCCCAAACCACCGTAAGGCACTTTCATATTGACCAATCGGATTTCCTTCCAAGGTGGCTTTTCATCTGGAAATCGTCAGTAAGCAGAGTTCTGTTACACAACATTACACATTTGTTTGGGTTATAAAATGTTATATATATTGGTACACAAATATTATAATATAAATGTTGTTGCGTATAATGTAAAAAACAACACTTTATTTTAAAAATTAGAATTAACTTTTAAAACTTTAAAAAAATAATAACCAATAAAATGGCCAGTGAATGGTGAAAGCCTAAGACTGAATTTTCCACCAACAAAATTAGTCATATCTTTGGTTTTTGTGAATGTAGACCTCACCCTCAACCAAGAGGCAGAATATTTAGAAAAGTAAATAGTAGCCTCCACATATTTTCCTCTCTAATTGTTTTAAAAATCGATTTTACATAAAATATTTATAATTATAGCCATCTACAATAATACCATGCTGAATCGTGCTTACCTATGTAGCTATTTGTACAGACATAATTTTTTGATCCTACTCACGGTAAAGTATTACCAACTCTTGAAAAAAAAAAGAACTTGATTCTATAAATCTGATTTATTGCTTACCAGGGAACTTTTTCAGTGTCCACGCTGCTACAAAACTGAAAGTAAATAAGAAGGGCCAAAGTAGAAATGTAATCTGGTTATAAATGATTAAAGTAACATTTTTAGGTTTATTATTAAAAAAAATTGTTTCCCCCCTCAACACTCTTGCAACTTAATCTGAAATGGAAAATCAGAGGTGCATCGGGTTTTCAAAAACTAATCATAAGAGGAGATACGTGATTACTTAAACTACCATCTTTTTGAAAAATACTTTGTTTATTTACAGTAAGAATTTTTGTTGAAAAAAACTTTTAGAAAATGCAAACACATTTTTTTGGGTCAAAAATTATAACATTAAATTATATTGAAGGGTACAGGGGAAATAAGAGAAAATATAATTAGATCTCAAATTGAGATATTGATGCCTTTGGTTAGAAAATCATGAGGCCCATTTAATGTACTTAAACCCTTCTAATGTACTTAATATATGAATTTAAAAAGGCTTTTGTCATATTTAAAAAGATAATTAATATTAATGTAACTTTATATGTATTGATATTAATTACCAAAAATTATAGCTGTCGTCCACATTACTTGACGTATGGATATGTGAAAGTAGATCTGGTAACATTTCTAACAAGGTTTGTCCTGTGAGATTTAGATTGTACACCTGCATGGCTCCAGAATATAAATAGGTTTGAGCTACACTGCATTTTTTTTTACAAATATTAATTATATATTTGATGTATCTTTGTCAGACCTTTGCACATATTGAGTTTAACCAATAATTAAAAATTTGGGAATATTTTCCTATATGGTGCGTACAAAATAAGTTTACTTACCCAAATATATAAATAAAGTTACTAATTTTATTATCGTATTATTATGACAAATGAGAGATAATTTCATTCAATTATTTAAAGTTTTTAGAAAAACATTTTTTTACTGTTGGACTATTATTATTTATTCAAATGTGATATTTCAGAATTAATGGTTGAAACACATGTACCCCATACACTGTTGATATTTGGTATAAACCTAAACACAAGAAAAATATTATGTTGTTTCACTTATTTAATAAAAAAAAAATTAATACAGTCTAATGTAGATAGGAAGTAGCTATTTTTACAGCTATAAAATTACAAAATGCCATTTTTATAAATAAATAAGTAGTGTCGTGTGTGTATTCTGAAACTGTAACTTTTAATAGAATTAAAATATTTTGATTTACGGGTGAGTATGAAATAATTCACAAAATATATTAAGTCAATGTCTAATTCAGAGTCGCTTAGATCTTGTGTAGACCTCTCTAACTGGTAATAAATGTCTCAATACTAGGGGCGTGTGAGGTTTACTTTTTAAATGAAAGGCGAAGTTGAAGCGAAGCTTAAAACATTCGAAGCGGGATCGAAGAAGAAGTCGGAAGACAAGGTTTTTGTTATTGTCATAAAATACAACCTTTATATTTAGAGCATTCATGAAGTAAGTGCATCTAAGTATTGAGGCAGCCTTAGAGACCCGACACAATTACAATACAATATTTTAGGCTGACTTATTTGAATTTTTCTTTAACCATGATACATTTTTTATTCAGGCCTAATCACTAGCCGGCGTTAAAATATTGTTTAGTAGGATTATAAAACGATTACTCGCTTGGAAACACAATAACATTAGAAACTTGAGAGCTCATTTTCGCACTCACAAAATATGCCACCCAGCCCTATTTTTTTTTATCTATTTCTGACCAATCCACCCTGTCTCTTCCCATGGAGTTTGCCAGTCAAGACTGAACATGGTTCTAGATTCTCTTATTTGCACTGCTTGTCCTGACCATCAAAATCTACAAGACTTGATTATCCTAACAATGTCTTGGGATGATTACAGAGTATGTAACTCATCATTATGGAACTTCCTCCAATACCAAGTAGTCTCATCCCTTTATGAACCAAATATTTCCTAGGCACCTTGTTTTCAAACACACTCAATTTCTTTTCGTCATGTAAGGTAAGATACCTTACTTCACAACCATAGAAAACAACTAGTAAAATTATTATTGTTTGGTGTTGTCTGAGTTTTACATTCCTTGACAGAAGGCGAGATTTTGGCAATCTTAACGACCGAGTAATCATCAAGTATTGAAATTTGTAATATTCCTGGAGGTATTTCAAATCTGATCATAATATATTATCAAACTTTTCTTCTTTCTTCGAAATTTTACGAAGATACAAAGGTTATCGGGGGTGTCGATGTCAAAAGCGAGGGATATTTGACCTTCGAATTTGACATTTCGAAGCTTCGCACACTTTTTTTTTACTATTTAGAAAAATAAAGTTGTCATGTTTTCGGAATGAATAGAAAATGTATAAGTTATGCTGAATTGCCTTTTTATAAGATGATTAGTAAATGTATTACAGACATTCTTCAATGGTTAGTAAAGAACGGGAGGGAATTATAAATAGGGGAAGATAGGGGAAGGAGAATAGGGGGGAGAAGCTTCTAAAATTGAGTGGAAACAGACGGGAGGCGTGCATGGGGAATAAATTTGAATAAACGTGGCTGGATGGTGGGTGACGTGAAAATATTCGGCATCGTGCCTGTGCATATCTTTAGCCCCAGAGAGCTCAATGCGCATGCGCGCGCATTATTCAAGCATAATCAAGAACGCATTTCATCGGATAACTTCCCTTTACGACATCATACAGGGTTGTCCACGTGTTTTACAATCTTTTGACTGAGTAATATATGTACTGCCATAATTTGGGATGGATTTAAAATGAAAAAAAGTCTCAAAATAACTTAATAAGTGTATCTAAATTTGTCTTAAGCATTCAATTTCTTGAACTTGGGTTAAGTTTACATAAAATATAATTTATTTATCATCACGTCCATTAAGGTTACGTACTAAGTTTGCTAATGAAATAGAGATGAGGAAGGCTACATTTAAAGAAAGTGTACCCGCATTTTAACGGAGAGTAAGAGTGTGAAATCAATTAGGGAAAACCAATCTCAATACATACTACCAGGATTAAATCATGATCTCCCAGTAATTTACAGCCTTGTCTATTGTGAAAGTAACGTATTAAAATATGCGGCCACCAACGTGGGTTATAACATAGGGGTTGGTTGAGAAATGATAGTAGGTGTGTATAATCAGGTATTAAAAAAAAATTAACTTCACGTCTTACTTCCCATTCAAGTCATACACTTATATACTAATTATGCTAAGGTGTTAGGGGTCAGGAAGGTTGAATCAAGAGTAGGTGTGCCCACGATTATATGGAGAGAGTGTGGAAAACCACTAAGGAAATATCGATCTCAGTATAACAAAGTATGTTTCGAATCTCGACCGTCTCGTCAGTGTCAATACAATTTATTATGAAAGTGATGCATTCAACCATACGAACGTGATCATCTAATATAAATGATGAACAAATCAGGATCAGGTTATATTTTCCCCCGTGGATTAATCCCTGCGGATAAAACATTCCGACTGAACCGTGTGAATGCGGCTAAAGTGAGATAGTTAATGTGTGTGACCAACGTTTTACTCCCAGATTAGTCTAGTCACATATTTACATTAAAGGATAAGGACGTTGAAGATAGAATCAGAGCAAATTCACCCACATCCACGTGTAAGGAGATTGTAAAATCTTTTAGCAAAAAATAACAACAACCTTTCATTACAGCTTGCCAGGATTCGACTCTCAATCCCTGAGTCATTGACAAACTATTCCAGATGAGGTGGAGGCCAAAGCCAACATGTCCGCCGATGCGATTCTAAGTTAGTTGTTCTAAGTGTATTCTTTAGTATATCTGGGTTTAGAAAGTACCCTTTAATACCTCAAATGAGGCCTACACTCACTGAAAATGTGGCCCTCACAGTCGTTGAAAGATGTGGATTAGCTAATGATTCAAATAAAAATCTGTCTTAAAAGGTCATGATTGCATTTTATTAAGCGTTTATTTGAATAATTTATAGATATATATTTATAATGCTTATTTGTTTTGTGGAATTGTTTGTGCATGCATATTTCATAATGAATTTTTGGGATGAATAAGGTTGGACCACCCTGACCTGTAGTGAAAATTTGTACCGGTGACCAAGTAGTCTAAGAGGCTATATTCCCATAGCACTTTGTCTTTTACGTGTATGTTGGTGTTCGTAGATCGATCAATTGTTCTTGGTGGAGAAAGAAAGGAGAAGTTGGAGTGAAGCTATCTTTTTCAAAATATCATTCTCTACGTCACTTTTCCATTTTCACTCATCACTAACACAGTGTTATTTTATTTAAGTTACTCTTCTCATCTATAGCCTTTGGATTAAATTTTATGCTACCTAAAATAGATAAATGGTACGACACAATCGTACACCCTTTCTCATACATTGTATAAAATAGCTTGGAATAAATTGTTTGGAAATACATTTTATGTAAAATAGCTCAAAATGAGTTTTCCTAAGAAATAAAAAACTAAACATATCTTTTAATCACAAAAGGCACTCACTATATAAGTTTTAAAAAAATGTGCAGTCAGTAACCAACAAATTTCAAATGTTAAAATAATCAGTGATTTAAACGAACCTCAAAATTAATATTGTCTGTATATATATATATATATATATATATAATTAGTATATAACTATATTAGGCACCACGTCTTACTACCCATTAGGGCTATATGCTTTTTTATAATAATTATTTACCATGAAAAACAATTCCCACATACACATTTTTAATTCAATATATATGGTAATTTTCCTAAAATTTCAGATTTTTTAATACTTTTCATCAGTAAACTCCCCTCAGATAAGTTCATTTGAGAAAAATCAAAATAGATTCTTATTTATCATGTAGATAATTCCCAAATACCAATTCCAAACCTAATCGTTAGTTATTTTAAAAAGTTCTGATAGTTAAAAAATCACTCGTCAGTGAACTATTATTAAAAATAAAAAAAGTAATTACATTCTTACTTATCATTTAAGAAACTTAACAGACACACACACACATACACATATATATATATATATATACATTTTAAATAAAACCGTTATAGCCATTTTCTAAATTTTCAAATTTTTCAAAAATTACTCATCAGTTAGCTTAAAGAATTTTTATCTATAAAATAAGTAGAAAGTGTAATTTTTTAGGTTATACTTTCCTTAGATAGCCATTTTAAAAGAAATTTTCTAAAGATTTGAAAAACAAAATAACTCATTGCCAAGCTAACATTAATTTTAGGACAGGTGTCAAAACTAAAAAAACATCCAGGTATAGTTTATCATTGTTATCATTAGATGTTCAGTCTTAAGACAGGTACATTCCTTTTGTCCGTAAGGTTTGACCACTTATGTGCCTTGTCCTCTGCTATCTACTTACGCTACCAGCATATAAATATTAATTTGGAACAAAATAGATTATACTGTTTCATATATATATACCCACAAGCAGTAGATAGATTGACATGGTAAGAGACAGAAGCGGTAAAATCCACTTTGATGAAGATTCGCAAATCTCTAGGCCAAATATTTTCACGATTAAAATAAATACCTTATAATTTTATGAGAAAATAAACTATCTTTATGAGAAAGTAAATATACATCAAGCCACACAACTAATTAAAACTCATTTTGTTTGAAACTGAGAGCACGCAACATTAATTATGTAGCAAGTCCACTACTCCATTCATTCATTAATTTTAAACACTCAAATTTATGATCAAACTAGCAAACTTTGAATTAATTGACCAAAATCGATACAGTACAAGCATTATTAAAAAAAAAAACTTTCCCAATACACGTTACCATGTAAATAATCTCATACGATGTACATATATGTATCTGCTTATAAATAACACGTAGTAATGTCTAGAGTGCTTTCTTTTTATTGGAATATATATATGTATATATATATATGTATATGTATATATATTTTTAATACCTGCACCACGGCAGTGTTGGCCAGTGTGAAAACATATTGTCTCGTATGCCTAAGCTGTACAGCAATTTCTCTCCCCGCCATTATACGCGATGTAGGAAAAGGGGATTTTCAAATCTATCGTCTCCCCTACCCCTCTCTAACATCCCCTCACCAGCCTAACTTCAAACCCTTTCCTAGCAACTGCTCACTAAAGTCTACCGTAGTACTGTTTTTTTCCCCCTTCTCCACCAGCGCCGTAATAATGATTTACTCCGGAGCATAGGTTTATATATATATTGGAGTCCACTGCCCCAACCTTCTACCCCATCCCCCCTTTCCTTCCTCCCCACCCCCACTTTCCTTTTAGTTCTACTAGGCTGTATTCGGGCTGCTTTTGAATTAATGGTAAATTAGTACAAAGCTGGACTAATATATAGGCCTATATCGTAGGTATTTGTGCTTTAGTTTGAGTACGATAAACGATTATAAGTTGTGGACTCTTTTTTTTTTTAGGAAGGAAAAAGAGGTATTTCGAAATATTTTTAAAATACCCACTCATGCCCTCTTAATTTTGTACACAATATTCCTGTGATTTTGATGGTTAATAGAATATATATTTTTAAATATCTAAGAAAGGAACACTGAACAAATTAGCCACAAAAATTATGGTTTTGATTGGATTAATTAATTGTTTTCACGTAATAATTAGTTTGAAAACTAACACTCACAAGCCATGCCTTCCAACTTAATAACTTATATCTGTTTATACTCAATTCTTCTAGTTATCTTAAGGTGAAACTCAAAAAGGGGGCTAATACATTAATATAAGGTAGGGAACACGAGTAATATGACGAAAATAAATAAAATATTCAACAGTTTTTGAATATTTGTCATTGCATTATGAAATTTGACAAGAGGTTTTATTTTAATTTAAAAAATGGCCTTTCAAATGTCAATATAATTATGAGATATACCTAAATTATTATTATTATTATTATTATTATTATTATTATTATTATTATTATTATTATTAGCAACACGTCTTACTACCCGCTCGAGCTATACGTACTTATGATAATGTATAATGATTGTGAAATGAAATGGAGGACTTACAGTTTAACGTGGAATCCGAACCATGGTGAAGGCCTGGCATTCCCCACATTCACAAGTTGTGATTAATACACGTCTTGTCAGAGGTAAAGGAAGGGTCTGGTAATCAGATAAATCTGTGCCAGAACCGAGGATTGAACTCTGAAGCCCCAGCACAGAGGTCCAACACATTACCCCTAGATCGCCAGGTCACCCGACATATGCTTGGATAAATTTTGAAATCAGGTTTAGAAAATTGAACTAAACATATCCACTGAAAGATATTCTATTTATTTTGGACAATAAATTCTTTTATATATAAAACTTTAACATAAACGTACCTAGATTCTTGTTCTATTTCATCCCGCCTTGATAAATTAATTAACTTAAGACTATAAAGTGTCCTAATTGTAAATAGTTTGTTATCTATTTTTATTTTCCAAACCTTTTCTGTGAACATGTTGCAGACTACATTTTATTTCTCTATTTCTCTACATATAATAGTGGATATCGCTCTTCATGTTTAATCCGCTGTGCCGCTATTACGGATAATCCACTCAATAATATTCGCAGACATCTTTATCGCCTGTATGAAGCAAAAGCTTTAAACCACCCCGCGCGATACACCAAGCGAGAGCTGCCGGACACTTTTGGCCTCTAACCAGAAATTATTCCTCTCTGATTCTATACATATGTATGTGTAATCCTTGTTTTAACACCCCTCGCCCCCTCTCTCCCTTCCTCATGACATCCAATTTCGGGTAACTAAGCAGCACGCCGACACAACTGTGAAATTCTGTCCGTTCGTCCCCATGGTCAAGTGGTTAGAATGGTCTCAATAATAAGTCAAGGGCAGTGGTTCCCAAATAATTCAATATTACGTACCCACTGAATCCAATGACAACCTGCCCCCCCCCCTAATAGCCCCCACAATACGAGGTGAAATTAAAAACCTAATTTAATTTAATGTGATGAGAAAATACACAAAAAGATAACTTTAAAATCTAGATTTGATCCGCAGGCCTCCACAGGTCTCTTCATGGACCTCAGGTTTGGAACCTCTAGTCCACGGAATCCACTTTAGATTTTTGCTGGGGTCTTAATCAAGCTAAGAGAACCAGAATTAAAAAGGAGCCAAAAAAACGCACATCAATATTTGCTTTAAAGGTGAAAAATATAGGCCTACTTAAAAAAAATCAGATGCCCAAAATCTAAATTGATTTCTGAGTCAAAGTAACTTCTGATTTTCATTATCAATTAGTAAAAAATATCCTAAGGTCACTACTTGATTAATAAATATATTTTAAGGGGAAAAAATGTTCATAATAGTGAATAGTTGATGTAGTTAAATATACATAAAAACAACATTTCAGAAGTGTTTGTAGAAAAACAGTGATTTTTGAGAACACCATTGATGAATAGTCATCAAATAATGTCTTAAATTTGAATCAGATTATTTAAATTATAGATTTACACATACAGTATTTTGTTAAATTATATTAGTAGTACTATAGACCCTAATTCTTGACTCAATCTTAGGGTCCTATAGATATAATCTACCAAGTTATAAATACATTTTACTCTACCTTTTCAAGGGCACATCATATTCTTACGAGAAAGATTACTTATTTTCTCACCTGTATCAGTGGTCACGCAGTCTGATGATTCAACTTCTCCTAATCTATTTTTCTAGATGAGGAGGTTGAGGTTAGAATCCTAGACAGCTGTACTATTTTTTTTTTTCTAATTTGTTTCCCCTTTACCTCCAGTCAAATGAAGGTAGGCCCATATTTATTCTAAATTCTACCTTCCTCATTCATACCCCATTAGTGTAACTATGAGGATAACTGATGGGTAATAAGACATGTTACACACACAATTCAACTTTAAGAGCAGCATTCTCCAATGGTTGTGTCTGTGCAAGAAAGGCCCAGTGTGGGGGAAAAAGGGGGGGTGGGGATAAAACGTGGGAGGGAGAGATTTAGGTGTGTCTCTGTGTATGTAGGAGTAGGGAAAAGAGTTGAAGAAGGGGAGTGAGGGGGAGGGAATAGAGTAGGGCAGGTTTGACCCCTCAGACAAGAGGAGAGAGGAGATACCCTGGACCAAGCAAAGGCTTGCTCCATGAATCAAGTCTTCTCTCCTCTCCCTCTGGAGCCTGATTTATCGGGTCCACCACAGACGCTGCAGCAGCATCCTTCCAAGCACCCGGGCTGGCCTTGTGCTGATACCGGCATCACAACCCACCGCCTCCAACAACCCTCCCCCAACCCCCTCCTTCTACCACTCTTCTTACTATACGTCAGGACAACCCTTAATTCTCAACGATCCGCAATTAGAAGAGTGCCACCTTCGTCTTTCAGCCTTTTGGTGTTCTTATCTACTATGACATATGAGGGTTTCCCCCCCTCGACAACCTCTTCCCTACACCCCCATTACTTTCTTCCCTGTTGAGACCTCGTCCATCCAATGGAGTCGATTCTTCTGAAGACTGCACCAAACTTTCGGCTCTACAACAATTTATCTGAACTGGTTTAAGTCTTCATAACCAAAAGTCACCCTTTTTTCATAACGGTTTAGTGACACAATCAATATTTTGTGTTTTAATACTATAACTAATCATATTGATATCACTGTAATTACAGTCCAATGTATATAGAAAGGAACTTTTCCTGACAGTAAATTTAAAAATGACACCTGGACACGGGAATCATACCCAGGACCCTTGGTTTTGCACACCAATTTTCTACAACTAAGATGTCCAATGATCTTGAGCATGATATCAAACTTTGATAGATCAGTGGTAGGGAATTGGTTAGGTAAGCTAAGGTTCCCGGGCTCAATTCCATTGTTAGGATATCATTTTTAAATTTAAGAATATTATTCTTGATAAGGGCACATACGTAGCATAAAGATTTTTTTGATCTTCCATGCTTCGCTAATTCTGTAAAAAATTGCACAAGTGTAGGCCAATGCTTTCTTCTGGATATAAAATTCACTAAAACAATTTTTATACAGGCCTAAAGTAGATCTATAACCTCTATAATGTGGATCTCATTAATCCATATTTCGCTTAATCCGGACTATTACATTTTGATTTTAATCTAATTATGTATTCTAGACAGATATCTACGTGAACTTATAATAGAATAAAACCAGCTTCATTGAGCGACTAGTCTAAGGCGTCACTCTTGTGTTAGACTGTCCTGCTGATGAAGTGGAGATAGGGGCTCAAATCCCGATTGGGTCTACTGAAGGTGGTTTTCCCTCAATATTTTCCAACCCTGCTTCCACGTAATTGGGGGTAGATTACCTTTAAAATACTTCCTTATCCCTAGCCCATTAGAGAAGGCCTAATCATCATACATGCGTATCGCCTGAAAAGGTAGTAAAACCTAGTGATATATGTGTAAAAAAAGAATAAATGTTTATCATAACTTAGCAAAAGAAGATTGACATTTTCTTCAAACCCCGTTCAGCTTCTAGGAGTAAGCTGTCAGACTTCTGTGTTGGGGGTCTGGGCTTCATTCCTAGGTCCCAGCACAGATGTATCTGATTGCCAAACAGTTCCTTCACCTCTTACAAGACGTGTATTAATCACAACTTGTGAATGTGTGGAATGCCAGGCCTCCACCATGGTTCGGATCCCACGTTAAACTGTAGAGTCCTCCATTTCATCTCACAATCACCCAACCATTACACATTAGCGTAAGTGTGTATAATGTCGTACGACCCTTTCGTGTGCATTCAACTAGAACGGAAAGAGGTAGCGTGGTCCTGGCCTTGAGGCATATCATAGGTTCAACCCTAGTTGAATTAAGTCATATTGGGAGTTGAACTAGGTGGCGTCACAAGAAATCAGTGGTAGCAATGTGCATTCCAGTATATTCCAGACAACAATTACATAGTGACATTAACAAACAGCAATAAAGTTAAATGGTGTAGTACTTACATATTGCACCCTTGGGTGAAGTTGCAATGTGACAGGACTTCAAGGGAGGAATATCCACTATCAGAGTTCTCGAACAATTATTATCCCTCTAAAAGATCACGACCACCCAAGTTTCCCAGATCGGGTCTTATATATATCTACTCCCAAACGAACTTTTGATACTCCACGCCCCAAAGAAACATAGAGATAACGAACTCGGTTTGGGCGGAACCAACAACAGAGGCCTTAAAAAATTTGAAAATGGTCTGAATAAATATCAAATGTTTTACTTTCACACGACTACATGATCCTGTGCAAACCGCGTGATGTCGGGGAGTCATAGTCCAGCCAAGGAAATGATAATGATTAAACAGGCGACGGTTTTCTAATAATTCTAGTGTTACATGTTCAACAGATCTGGGATCATCAATTTCCCTACCAGTTTAATTGATTTAATTGATTTTTAAATAGTATTAAAATTTGTTAGCTAGCATACTGTATGATCTAACAAATAGGCTACAACACTTTTCTCTACTGCACATATGTTGCTTTTGTTAATATCTCTCTAGCTTATCAGTTACTATCATTAATCCAAAGTACTCATCCACACCCCCTAATTTAGTCCAGATTAATGAAGTCATGTGATCTGCAACGGTAGGTTTTGATATATACTATCAATACCTATGAAGTAGTAGGCCAACTAACAATAAAGTCAAATATTACTGTGTTTACCACGAAAAAATATGTTTGTATCAAAACTAGTCACATTTGTCTACATTCTAATTGTTTTTATATGATTTGTAATATTTTGTATTCATACACGCTAACATTTGCACTAGATATCCGCGATGACTATCTAGACTAATATAAATGAGGGTGGATAATATTATCATACTAATGGTATTTAAAGTGTACTTTACTAATCCAATTAGTCTACTAAATAAATAGATTAACTCTACAACCAGTCCAACAGTCTATAATTCATCACTATGAAGAGGAAATACCAATTTCACAAATTACCATGCCGAGAATCAAACCCTGCTACCAACTGGACTAAAGTGTTGATTATCATTTAGGCTAATGCATCCTAACTAGCCTGGAAAGTAGATTGAAAAACAACCTACTATTTGAAGATGAATGGAATCTAGCACTGCCCTCCGGATAGTTATTAATCCTAGCATAATCCAATTAATATTATCTGGTAAAGGGCTAATTAAAGCCTCCCCTGACAGTTTCCATAAATTACCACCCTTACCTGATATTCTTCCGTGACTAATTTGTAGGGGAGAGGGAGCAAGATTTGTAAAGTCACGTGGTATAGTAGCCGACGTGAGGCGACATACGAGGTGCGACATTACCCAACAGTTTCAACACCTGGGCGACAGGGCGCTCCACATGAGGTCACACAAACATGGCGGACAACGGCTGGTTGGTGGCCATATTTTATAACATTTTGTCAGCTGGTCTCTTATTCTGTTTCAAGGGTTGAGTCTATTCCATGCCTACAAATCCTTCTACACCCATTTATTTGGATGATTTGTGAAGTATAAAGGGATATAATGGAAGAAACACACACTCATGATGTGAATTTTATTTCTTAATGTGTTTATTTCGAATTTGTCACTTTGGGACCATGAATGCCAGGGGGAGGAAAAAAAGCAATAAGGATTGTTACTTTATCATATAGAGAAGATATTGTATATTTTAGAATTTATAAACTTGAGATTATGATGAATATTTAGGATTTCTGTGCCCCTGAACCCAAAAATGTGATTATTACAATTTTGTCTGTCCCTATGTCTATCTTTACCTGAGGTTATGACCAAAAGGGCTTATTATTGTATTCTGTTCAAATTTGATATTTAGATGTTATATGGTCATACCTAAGCCAGTTTTTTGAGTATTGATTAAGGCCTTTAATTTAAGGCGAGTTCTCCAATAAAATATTTTTAAGAAATTTGAAAAAAAAAATGCTTTAGCAATGTTGTTTAAATGGATATTTAGGGTTTGTTTGACATGTAGAAATAACACTGTATAAAATTCTGGAGGTCCTGATAGTTACATTTTTTTTTAATTTTTGAAAAGTGATTACATTTCTTGTTTAAAACTGATATCTGAATGAGAAGTGTTATAAATTATAAATAAGAACAAATGTTCCTTTTCATGAATATTTTATTTTAAGGGTAGTTTACTGATTATTTATTTTTGAATTTTTGCAGATTTGTTCAAACACACAAAAAGAGACAGAAATTGGTTTCCGTGGTTTTGCTGAAGCGGGTTCCTTATGTTAAATATTAGTTACAGCTGCTTATAATAATTTCATAAGATAATATATAAAAATTTAAATACAATCTTTGTGTTGAAGTAATTATCATTCCATTCAATAGTATTGTTATTAGGCATATGAGCTCAGTTCCTAATATATAAATTGTATATTTTAAACAAAATAATTAGGCCCATACAATTAAAAATCTATTTGATATGGTCGTCTTTGAAAACAGAACTAAAAAGACCTTTTTTTAATATAAATTTTTATAAGATTTAATCCCCATTACGACTATCAGCATAAGATGGTTAATGAATGCTCCGCTCTCTAATTGTAGATTACCATTCTACCTAATGAGGTATCTAAAATACTTACACAAACTTACCTTAACTCACGGAAGGAGTCCGAGTTCCTAATTGCGTTACGGACAGTATTTCATGAATAACAAATGTATCGAGCAGGACTCTACACCATATTTCTTTCAACATTCGTTAGCTTAGGAGACGGGTTTGTGACGTAGCACCCTCTCTAATATATTACTCTCCTTTTAATAAAGTTGTATTGTTTCACTTGTGTTACTTTTATTGGTTGTCCATCCCCCCCCCTCCCCCTTTCTTCTATTCAGTCTTCCTCTTCTTCTTTTCTATCCTCTTATCTTCCCCGTGGACTTCACTACTTAATCTTGTGTTCTCCTATACTCGAACAGGAATGTTATTGTGTACAGTCTAGGGCATAAATAAAACCAAGATGACGTGTACAGTTGTTGTCGTGTCGTAAGGCTTCATGGGGAGTCGAATGAAATAAGAATCTATATTATATTTAATTTGACGATCTAAGCTGGGGGTAGGTGTATGTTTAAAACGTACATTCTAAGCACAGGACTTGGTTATACACATCGGTGGGCAAGATAACCAAACGCCCAACTCTTCTAGTTTGGTTTGTTAGTGATGGATATATCGGTCCTGGGGATTGGTGTACACGAGGGGTGATATCTACCCTCCTTATATCTGACTTATTATTGTGATTAAATTAAGACAGCTGGGGTGGGTAGTAAAATAAAACGCAAAATGAAACCACTGAAATCTATTGAAATAGAAGTAAAATTTATCGTATTTTGGTAGGTCTAATATAATATGATTTTGGTAGGAAGAACAGTAGAAGTTAGTTACTAACGTTACTAAAACAATGTTAATATATTCATACTTAAAGTAATGTCATCTACAGAGGTTACTTTTGATGGATATTATCAATACTTATAAAATAACACAACCAATGTAGTAGAATAAATAGTATCAGTGTTGGCCACAAAGAAATATGTTTTGATTTTCTCTAGTGTTCTTCCAACCAAAATCAGGGTATAGAATGAATTCATTTACAAATATATATTAGCGAGATGAATCTGGTTAGATAATATCCATGATCAAAACACCTTCACCAAACTTAAACCAATGGTTGGATCCCTGAGTTATTCTGTCACGGTGACAGATTTCCGGGATAAACAAGTGATTTTTCCTCAATATTTTTTGTTATTATATGTAAAATGTGCATAAAATACACACATCGAACTATAATATTTATAATGATGTTCTTGCTGTCATACGGAAATCTAAAACAGATTGTGTCGAGTAGTTTGACAACTAAGGGCCTTCAATTTTATGGCCGCAGATTTACAGTCCTGACGTTATGAGTTTAGGTTTGATTATATGACAATTATAAAAAAAAAATTATAATTGTTTCTAAGCGAATACTGAGCTTGGTCTTGGTTTGAATCCAGGCAGGGTGCAATGTTATTAATTTTATCGATTTAAAAAAAATCATATCTTCCTCTGAATTATGGTAAAGTTACTATATTTTCCTTCTTTATCTATATCTCCTTCTATGATCTGCTGTTTATATTAATATTGTGATGATGACCTAAACAAAATGGCTATTCGGAGAAGGTCTAGTTAAAGATAATGTAAGGAGGAGCCCAATGGAGTTCATAAAATCGTTTAAATTCTATCACTTGTAATTTAACTGCTGCCTTCTGTGTCAGAGTTGGGCACCCAAGCTATAAAACCATGGTCACAGAAATGTTCATTTAAAACATTATCTTACACACCGTTATTATAGATATTAAGAACAAAATAAGTTTTCTTCAGTTGTAAGGAAGTTTGATAAATGTGTCTGGTCTTTGTGAATAAGTTATTGATAGCTTTTGTCATTATTTATCACTTGCTAATATATATGATTCATATTTAGAATTCAATGTGTGACTGAAAGAATTTAAGTTCTTTTATCAAAAAGTTCACCAATAGTAAAAACTTTTTTTTTTTCAAACTCTTTTGGCTAAATAAACAGTTACGAGTTCTAAAACACAAATAACTAAGAACTCCAAAACAAATTCACTATATGCATGTAAACATAAGTGAAACGTATAAATTGATATAATCTTTTTAAGCAATATGAATAATTATTGATAAATATTAAACATTTTTTGGTACAGTGAGTAAAAGAGCTCAAATTATGTTTGAATTAGAAAAATGAAATGTTAAGATAAATAATACCAAAAGAGTTTTATTAAAAAAAAATTCAATTCAAGATTTGATAGAACGATATTCAACCTGTGATATATGGGCCTCCAGAATACAAATATTTGAATCCCTTTAGAAAGAATGAATTCCTTACGATTTACTATCTTCATTTTGGGCAGTTTAGTGAAATTGGCCTTCGAAAATTTTCAGGTATAAATGAAATTTGTAATTCTGTCCTAGAAATTAATTCAATTTATCCCATAGAGCAATGGTAAATTTTGTTCTATTTATCTCTTGGTTTTTCTTATATTCTCTTAAAAGAAAAACTTAAACCAGTAGTACGATGCTTTTAAAGATTTAAAAATGTTATAAACAAGGTATTCGAAAGAACTACGTAAAAAATTAAATTCAAATATATCTAATTGATCCTTCCAAAATTTATTTACGCCCAGCAGTTGTAATAGATTAGAAATACTGGTGTCTACCTCTCTACATAGGCTGATGGCCAAAATACAATATATATACATACCTAATCACGCTGTTGTCTTATGAGCTACACAGGATGTTTGGAAACTTAACGCCCAAACTGCACATATAGTTGGTTTGAACCAAAATTAATACAAAATCCTTATACACTTAAATCCGCCAAATAAGGCTAATATCATTAAATTGTGTTAACAGTTCCGGCGTACAGCGCCAAAGCCAAAGTTTTTTTAGTGAGGATTACTCCATCTAGATGTCATATTCTGAAAATATGCAATTCCTTACAATAATAATAATAATAATAATAATTGTACAAATGGCCGCATTAAGCCAACTACCGAGTCGAAGGTGGCTGCGTTATCTTATAGCTCGTGAGCTTAATAAAATCACACATTAGTAGCCGACGATTTCCACACGTCCATCATGGACTCTGCCTTAAAATATGAGTGAATAATGATCATGGGTACGGAACAATTCCTGGATAGCTCAGTGGGTAGAGCATTGTTTTACTAAGCTAAAAGTCCCGGGTTCTATTCCCGTTTCCAGGTGTCATTTTTAAATTTACAGAATATGTTTACACGTATGTAAGCTCTTCTAGATGTTAGATAAGGCCCTTCCTAACAAAATTGGACTGTTACAAGTTTCCAATCCCAATCTGTTATCTTCGAGACGATGACACGCCACAGATATATTCTTTTACCTCCGACACGACTCTTTAAGGAAACTGGAAGAATATGTACGAGCTCTTCTCTGGAGGAACATGTATCACGATAAATTCTGATTGGAGGATGTCTTCATAACATACAAGGTATAACATACCTGCTATTATTTATTGTTATTGGGTCCGGCAAGTTGTTCAAGAGCGGCGTCTCGCTGCGATGAAGGCGTCAGTCGGCCTTCATCCAAACTACAAAGCCTTTGGGGATTCTCGTTTCAAGTTTTTGTGTGTTTATTCTACTTAATATTGCATGCGTGATATAATGAAGAACGTAGAAGCGTTGAAAAACAAAAGTTATATTATTTATTGTTTATGATTTTGACGTGTGTGCGTGACAAAGGCGTTGTTGCTGGTCACGTGGAACAAAGGAGCGATTAGAACTGGTGCTACTAACCTAACTGAAGATCTACAGTAATTTTAATTTTTGAATTTGATCTAAAGAATTAGACTCATTTGAGGACATAATTACGAGATTTTTGTATAGCACATTATGTTAAGTAGGTACAAAGCAATAGTGACCAAGGGCAAGTACTTGTATAAACATACAAAACTAGAATATCCAATTACATATTTTAAAGACTTCTTGAAAATGGTATTATTAATTTTTGATTTATTTAAATTTACTTATTTATTTATATAAAAATTTATAATATATCCCATTCATTTTAAGTAAGTTTTAGTAAATGTATTCAACTCTTAATCTTCCAATGAGTTTAAAAGTGAAAGCTATATTTGTACCGTGGGAAAAACTTATACCGTAATTTTCTTAATAAGGTTGTAGCTGAATCTCACTACATTATTTTACAAATGGTCTGGATTCACATGAATCGCAAATTCATCATAAAAAAAAACTACCAAAGAGTTTATATTCTCAACCTAACTTAAAAAAAAAAAGCCAACCAAAATAACT
>CABFOV010000049.1:248277-279500 GCA_902141375.1 Timema poppense
AAAAAAAAGCCAACCAAAATAACTTCCACCACTTACACTTACCTCTATGATCTTCATTTCTCCTTTCACAATTTTCTGAAGCGTTGTTCATCTTTGCAAACCCCTCTCACGTTTTTCCTTTATATTTTCCCAAACCCCTATGCCCGATCCTAGTAGTAACCCCCTTAAGCCTTCCTAACACCCCCACCCAACCCCTGTTCCCCTCCTACCCCTTTTTCCTCGTCCCATGGGCCCGGAAAACTTACCTTAGCTATGCATCGTTCAGAACCACAATGCATCATAACCCCCTTTTTCTAATACCATGGCCCGATAAAATATTGAGTCACAGTGCCCCTTCGGTATGAGAGAGAGGGTTTCTTAGGGAGCCTTCACTGGTGCGACAGAGATGGGGATAGGTCTAGTGTCAGGTATTGTTCGCTGCTTGCTTACACCAAAGATTTATATTGGACACTTGGAAGACAAATGGTGAGATTGTGTCCGAAATTTTTAAAGCCATATTAGATGCTTCTTCTTTCTTCTTTTTCGCTCTATTCCTCCCCTTTATTTTTAAGTTTTTATAATTTCTTTACTTATTTCTTCTATGTAAAACTCTAGTTGCAAGATTCTTGTGAAAATATTTTACAATATTTTGATTTATTTTACTCTGTTGGTTTAATTGGATTTATTTGATTTCTACACTAAAAAATATCAAACAAATTCACAAATTTAAAAATACTTTGTCGTACAAATGTTATTAATAAAACAATGATTTTTTTGTTGCGTCAATCAGTATCATTAATGGGTTGTAGTCCATAAAATGATCAATAATACCTTAGAGGATTGTTTTGATTCCTGATATTTTCAAAATATATCTTTTTATGGTACATCACCTTATATTCAAGAAATTCACAGACGCTCTGAAAACAGCATAACAAAAAAAACCAAGATAAAACTATATTCACACATGTTTATCGTGTGCCGTAAATTTTTACAACATTTTAGGCTAGTTATTACAAATTATGGTTTGCAAGTAGAATACACAACGTTCTAGAAATGAACAAAAACAAGCATACTAAGTCTAGTCTACATATTGTGTAACCAGCCTCGTTTGGTTTCTGGTTGCGTTTCGGCAAATATTTGCAGGCCAGTTTGTCAGGCATGCATGTATTGGCGATCGGCCAACTGTCCGGTGTCCGCATACATCGTGGGCTTTATCTAGGTCAGGGGTGGACAATATCATGGTTTATTCGTGGAATGTAGATGCTAATGAAGGATAAATAATAATATATATTTCTAAAGTATTTAAAAAAATCAAATTTTGGTCCGCTTCGGTGGCCGCGTGGTTTAAAGTGCCACTATTGTTGTGGATTAACCTGCCTATGTCGTTGAAATCAAGGTTCTAACCTTGAATGGGTGAACTGATGTGGGTTTATTCCAAAATGGTCACGTAAATGAGTGTACTCTTCCTCTAAATATGGCCTTCCTCATCCCTACAATCACTAGCGTAATTAATACATAAGCACTCGTTTCAGTAACCGTATGGTCTAACCCGCTAATTTCGCAGTAGAGCTAGACTATACTACCGATGAAGAGGAGATTGAGGTTTGAAACTCTGTCAGGTGTACTGAGGTTGGTTTTCCCAAAAAAAAATTCAATTTTACCTCCTTGAAAATGTGAGTACACTTACTAGAAATATAACCTTCTTACTTACTGCCTAAAACCATCAGCGTAATTAGTACATAAGCGATAGCCCTGAAGGGTAGTAAAACGTGGTGCTACAAAAATAATCTAGGTTGTAAAAAATAAAATATTTACTTTTCTTTTTGCTCCAATCGATTCCAAATCGAGTATCCCGTTTTAAAACATTTTGTATTAAATCCGATAAGAAGATTTTTAATCAAATAGTTTTGAATCGTATTTGAATTGAAAATTTATAAAAGAAATGATGAAAATTGAATCCAAATTTGATGTTAGATTGAATTATTTTGATTTATTAAACAGGCCCAATAAATTTATTATAGTCATAAGAACTGTGTCCCCAGTACACTCGACCGGGATCGAACCATGCTGTCCCCGTCTTGGGCAGTCTTAATATATTAATATTAGACTAGATTATATCAGACTAGATAGACTATTGTGGCCACTGAAGCGGATAATAAGAAATTAAACTCGCTCTCCTCGTGGTTAAGCCGCATTAAAACTACATCAAATTCCTGGCTCTACTCTCTCTATCCCCTCGTGAAATTCATGACCTAAATCCCATTTTGGGCCAACCCCCTGTAAAAAAAAAATCAGTTTTAAGAATTTATGGTGTAGCAACAATATTTAATTAATCCGTAAGTGAAGTTTAAGCTTTTTTACCTTATTGGAAAGTTTTTAAAAATCTCTGGATATAACGAATTGTTGAATGAAGTAGAAAAGATATATACTTAAACCATTTTAATGTGTAAAATATTTTAAAAAACACACACACATCAATTATCCCATGGTTTAGGCGCCGGTATCCGAATAGAATGGATTATTGGTGAATGAAAGTTCATGTTTTGAATTTTAGATGAGTGTACTAAGGTGGTTTTCCACCTGAAATGCATCAGTACTATCTTTCAATCCCCACATACTGATTATGATACATTTCCTCCAAACCCCTTAAATAAATTGGTCGATAGCTAGGTTGATCGCAATAATTATTAAACTCTCTCAAAAATACAGATCAATAATGATAAACTATTTGTAGAATTAATTGTATACCCACCTATAAAATATATGATTACATAAAACGAATCTATAAATAAGGCTGTGTTTAATATGTTCATAAAATAAGTACGATACACCCTAAATACGATATAGAACAAAACCTTTGTGAGTCCATTAGGTTTTTTCACTGTTTCCGATGATTAAATCTAATCAATTACACTTTATTAAAAGAGTAACATATTCTTTAATTTGTTTTATCTTAGATTTATCAATTTGCTGCCAGCATGGCTGGGTACGTAGAATAATTTCAAGCTCCTATTGCAATGTTTGCCAGTGATGGGGACATCATGGTTAGAGTCATGGTTGGATGTATTTATAATAGTTTTATTTCATGAAGTGTTTCACACTTTCCCTCCAAACAAATTTTGGTTCAATTCTTCTCAATTATACCCTCCTCTTTCTGATCCCATTATTGTAACTATATAATAAATACCAGTATGGGTAGTAAGATATTGTGAATGAAATCTGCAAAACACCCAATGTAGTGATACATTTATTTGCTGTGTTCAAATGGTTTAAAAATCATATGTTCGACTGAATACAAAGGTTTATGTTATCTTGATTCTGTTGTTTGAATCTTAGATTTATTAAAATTCTGCTTACAGAGGCAGTTAACTTTCTTGAATTAAACTCTCGTTGACTATAAGAAGAAAATCTGTGTTTCTTTCTCTTATGCAGTGAACACACTCAAGCTCAGAGTTTTAAGAGGAAACTTCCCTTGATCTTTTCACTAAAATGAACACAAGACTACTTACTGGAGTGAAAAAGGAATCCAACGCGAAGGAAGATAAAGATTTCCAGGAGGGAAAAGAATAATTTATTTGTTGTTGGGGATTTTGAGATAACTTTCTCTACGATAAGAATGTTTTATATTGGTCTACTAAAACTTACTTGTTAGGTCGATGCAGACGAGATATTGTATTTAATATTTTGTAAGCTTTTTTGTCTTTTACAGCCATACAATTTAAATTGGGGAAAAAAAAAGAATTTGAAAAATGTATATTTTATATTATTATTATTAGCACCGCGTCTTACTACCCGTTCGGGTTATACGCACTTACGTTAATGTGTAATGGTAGGGTGATTGTGAGATGAAATGGAGGACCTACAGTTTAACGTGGAATCCGAACCACGGTGGAGGCCTGGCATTCCTCACATTCACAAGATGTATTGTCAGAGGTGAAGGAAGGGTTTGGTAATCAGATAAATCTGTGCCGGTACCGAGGATTGAACCCCGGCCGCCAGCACAGAAGTCTGACACCTTACCCCTAGACCGCCAGTTCACCTTTATATTTTATATTCATATGACTACACTTTTGAAGTACAAATGACGAAAAAATAATAAATTATTTTGAAATATACTTAACGATTGATGCACCATCTATATTATCGGTACAACTGTAACATTGAATGACCAAGACCAGTAGCCAAGCTCCCTAACGCGTCCGTCATATTTGCATTTGGTCAACATTTATGCGTACGCTATATTTCTAATATTTGCATGATGCACAAAAATTATGGCTTTCCCCGTGTAGTTTTCTCTGTAGTTTGGACATCTTTTATCGACTTTAATGGGTGTGCATTTCCTTTAAATATAATATATCTTTATCATCATAGGAGGGTTAGGTAATTAATTGACCAAGTTGATCGAAGTTCTTAAATAGATAATTTAACATTTTATCTGTTTATATGTTTGTTCCGCGATTAATGCTAAATGTGTTGATCATATTCTACAAAAAATGGTCAATGCATTCCTTTAAACTTGGCCTAACGACGTATATATATTTTTTATTTTATTTTTGGCATCTATTGTTAGACTGATAGAAAGGATAAATATCAATAACTGTACTATTGAATATAATACTATTTTGTTTTCTTTCTTGCTTCATCACTAAGAAAATTTTGGGTTTCTAGTCCAAAGAGAAAATATTATAGGAGATATTTCAACTTTAAATTCAAATAGAAATCGTAAAACTTTAGTAATGAAAATACCATGATACAATTCTTAACATAATGTATTGTACCTAGAATGTTATAAATGGAGAGAGAGAGAGAGAGAGAGATCTACTACTCACGGCAATACTTGTAAGTCTTGTTTTAAAATTAAGGGGGAAAAAAATATATTAATTAAATTTATTTTTTTAGAATAATGCCAAGATTTGCTAAACCGTCCAATTTTGACCACACACATGCATATCCTAAATTATCTTTAATTTTGTCTAAAATACCTTTTCCATCTCAATAATAATTACTAAGTTTATACACGTCGAAGAAGGTTAACGTTTCAAAATTGTTACTGTCCATTATCTAATAAAGAAATTCATCTCGTCCCTACTGAATGATTCATCATCCTTATTAATAAAAGGTTGTTAAAATTGGCAGAAGGATGTTCCTGAGCTCTGTCCGATTTATCTTTTTGTCGGACATCTCCCGCCGGTTCAGCTTTGTCGGGCTGATGACCGACGAAAGAAAGATTACACGGTGATTAATTACGGCATTCATGTGGTGTCTTTAAAGGATAGTTGCCCATCCATTCTTAAACACTCTGCCAGACACCTTAGAGGTCCAATGCAGATTCAAGGTGAGCTGGTAGTCTAGGGGTAAGTTGTCGGACTTCTGTACTGGGGGTACGGGCTTCAATCCTCGGTCCCGGCACAGATTTATCTGATTACCAAACCCTTCCTTCACCTCTGACAAGAAGTGTATTAATCCCAACTTGTGAGTGTGGGGAATGTCAGGCCTCCACTGTGGTTCGGATCCCAATTTCCAAGGGTTCTATAGGCTGACCAAGATTCGTAATTCTTGGCTAATTGGACTAACTCAAACGACAACTGTTGTTGGCACCATCAGGATTCAAAACATTGGACAGTAAATCTATTATTATTATTATTATTATTAGCACCGCGTCTTACTACCCGTTCGGGTTATACGCTCGCTAATGTGTAATGGTAGGGTGATTGTGATATGAAATGGAGGACCTACAGTTTAACGTGGAATCCGAACCACGGTGAAGGCACTGGCATTCCCCACATTCACAATATGTCTTGTCAGAGGGGAAGGGAGGGTTTGGTAAAGTAAAACTATTAAGGTTGGAGTGTTGAAAACTCGAGAGAAGGTCAAGGTAGTTGCAGTTTTATATCACAACTATTTTTTGAAAAACCTAAATAAAATATTGCTCCAGTAGAAATATGGAGTTTAATTTTCTTCATATGGTGATACCAACAGTTATTAAATATCTGCAATGAACTTTGCGGCATTAGCTAAAAAATAATTTTAAATGACGAGGCGAAGTTGTCATTAAATTCTAGGACACCCTTGACTGATATTCGAGAATTGTTGATATCGCCATGTGAAGAAAATTAAACCCTATATTTTTACTAGAGATTTTTTTTTAATTTTGTCAAAAATAAAGGTTTTTAATATAGAAACCGTTGAAATATCGAATCCAGATCGAAATTCTAAATCTTAAAATCGGAAGATTTTCCAATTTACAAAATAAACTTCTAATCTCAATAAATCTTAGATTCATATTCGATGGGCTTAGATTAAAATTGGAATCTATAATCATACTTATTTAACAAATAATATAAGAAGGCCGGAAAATATTTGCATGGTAGAGTGAAGAGAGATAAATTAGCTTGAGTTCCAGGTCGTAAAGTAATGACTTGTGACGGTGAATATCTTGCACGGTGATTAAAAAAGTAAGGTGAGCATAATTTGATTTTTCACTTTTTAAGATTAGTGTTTTTCATTACTTTTTTAATAAGCCTAAGTATTTTAATGTTGTATTGGATTCGGAAACTTAGCATAGTAAAATATTTTAACAGATTCGATTTGAAACAGTATAGTAAAAAGTTTAAAATAAATGATTAAATTAAGGTCTGACCCTATTTTTTAAATAAAATATTTTATCCTATTTTCTTAAGCATAGGATTCTACTAGGATCGGATTAGATAAAACCAATTTAGCATGAGATTCGATTCGGATTTGAAACGAAAATTGTTTTAGGCATGAGATCCGATTTGCACTCGACTCGATTCTTTTATTTAGGCATGAGACTTGATTTGATTCATAAAATAAAATGATCGATAACCCAAAAATAAACTTTTAAAACACTGATCTTTTCTTACGTCCCCAACCCTCCCACCTTAAAACCCTTGAGTTTAAGTCCAATAAGAAAAGGAGAGCCTCCATCCTCCAGAGGGTTAAAATATTCTTCAGACCGAAAGATCTTTAGTGTCTTGTAATGCAATATCTCTGCACACAGCAAATGAAGGCTGGACGGGAGTTTACACCGAAACATCCGCGCGGATTACAGCGAACATTCCGCACGGTGTCGCTTCGCGGACTTAGCGTAACGCTCGTTCCTAATTAGACTTAATGGAACAGTTTAAATCAAGACACATGTTCCTTTCCACTTGTCCCTTCCCTCTCTACACGCCAACCTGGACTGTTTTTGTTTTACTACCGCGTTCTTTTGAACTACTATTCTTATCATGTGTAACTTTTTTTTAAAAACAAAAATTGTTATTTATTGTTTCAAATTGTGTGTGTGTGTGTGTGTGTGTGTGTAGTGTGAAATAAGTTGAAACGTTTTGTAAAACACAGGTTTTAAAATAAATGTTTCTCATGAAAGATAATTAAAGTGGTCATGTTTAAATATTGGGTCGTTTGTGTTGATAAACTGTTAATTTCGTAAAATTGTGAATACTTTTTAATGAATGTAATTCTCTTAATGTGTTTGGTAAACAGCTATTTAACTTTCATTACAAAATATAAGTAAAGTTGTTTATTTTAATGATATAAATGTGTTTAGGTTTTACAGATCTTTATTTTGAAAAATTTGTGGTAGCTTCTTATTTTTAATCACGGACATAACGAAAACCCGATAGTAAAACCGAACCACCCATTGGGAGTATTAATTTATAGTCTCATAAAGCTTTTGATTCCTGATGCATAAAAGGGTAATAATGTTTATTATTGGATACTGAAAATAAAATAAAAATTTAGAGATACTATTTGAGATATGTATATGGTATACATTTTAACACACAGTCGTAGAATGAAAGGGTTCGAAAGTTCCTAATCCAGCAACTCGCACTCTACAATCTGATTTTAAAAGAAAGACTGTTATCTGAAAACTGGAAACTCATATTGCCACATGATGGAAGCAAATTATTACGAATTATATTCTCATGCTTATCCCTTTTAGTCAATATAAAAATAAACTATATACAATCCATAAGGAGTATTATTAGAAGCTTTTGACAAATTTTTAAGAACTTTATAATCAATAACTCAAATAATACATAATTCTAGAAAGTCACATTTTAATGACTTCTGTAAAAATTGGGTTTTACCTGATAGAGAATATTACTGTATATTGTTTTATAACCTAATAATTGGAATATAAATACGATTACTCTGACCACTTTCATAATATGTGATAGAATTATTCATGTACGTAATTATTATTAAAATATTTTAAATTAAATATGGATTCAAATATTGTGCATATTTGTCATCCCTAGCACAACGAGAAAGTGTATTAATTCGTTGACATACACCGCCATAAATTATGTGAATTTTTTTTTAATAGACACATAAGTAAAAAAAACAAGATTGGGAGAAAAGATTTACTTGTTTGTCTCTGAACTTAAATTATGGTAAAACTATATATTTGAATAATCTATCTATAGGCTATATTCCTGGGAAATTAGATTATATAAAGCTTACCAAATAATCATGTTTGTAATGCCTTATTTTATATACATTAAATTTGTTTTGTAGTTTGTATTTAGCTCTTTTCAACATAATAAAATAACCAATATTTTACCAAACATGATGAACACTTGACCTATCTTTACTTCAACATAATTTAAAGATCCTTCCTCAAATAGTTCTAAATCATTCCGAAGATTAACGCAATAAGAATGTTTAATTTATTTTTCAAATGATATCACAAATGACAATTCTCCTTTCAATTCTATTCACCCGGTGACTTCCCTCTGCTTTGATCTCTTTTCAAACCTCGGCGAGGATATGAAGCCATTATTTTCTCCAAAAAACCTAGAGAGGGAATATTCCCTAAACGTGATGGCCAACTCAAATGGCAGTGTTTATTTCACGGCTTGTCTCTGGTAAAGCTCCTCTTTCAACTCCTCCGTATCCCCTCAACAATGTATGAACACCAATAAAGTGCAGGTGGGGAAGAGGGGGGAGAGGTTGATCTGATCTCAAGCACAAAGGGGGTGCGAGGGTGATCTGATAAGACTTCCTACACATGATTTCGCTATTTGTTAAACGTTAAAGTGGCATTCCTTTATAATATTGGTACAGCAATATAGATTGTAGTATTGAGGCATTGTAATCGGGGAAGATATTTTTATTAGAGTTCTAGTAGTAGAAAAAAACCCTCTCAAATTAGTAGTCTTATGAGCTTTCGGTGAATTAAATTATCCTTTCTAAGTAGACGTGATAAAAATAATGAATTTCAAATTGCATGGAAGGGAACGCGAACCTACCCCAGAAATATTTTCAGTTTTAATAACCATAATATGTTTGTGGCCAAAATAAATCAAATTCAGCTTCAATTTAAACAAATCAATTTCAACACATCTTGAATATTCATTCATGGATAGCATAACTCCACTTTTGTTTCTATGGGTGGTTTTTAAAATAGACTTACTTAATTAAACATAATTTAACACGATACTGTAAAATTAATATTAGTCAAACAACGTCCATATTGTCCAGTAGTGTGTCATAGAAAGTAGATCTAAATTGCTCTCATATCTCATTATAACAATTATAGATCACGTATTAACTAAACATTTTTTTCAAGAGAGTAACCAAGGGAGACTATGAATGATTGTTAAAATGTTGACCAAGAAGGAGAAACAATATCACGGGTACCATTTTAACAACTTCTGCAAATTTTAACAACACGCCACGCCACGCCACTGATATTAATACTCTACCTCTAAGCAATGAAGTACAGTCCAGTTTTAACAGGAAGATCCTTTTAGAAAATATTCAAACACATTTTTTCAGTTAAAATTAATAATATTTTACTACTTAAACTTAAATGCATATAGACCAAACGACTAGTGATATGCAGGAATATATATACACAAATGTACAGTGCTTTAGACTATCTTCTCAGCTCTCATCGTAACTGCAGGACCCGTTGGCACTCCTCAGCGCTCTCTCACGCTACACGCGTTATTTTGATAGCGAATGGGACTGTGGTAGCACCCAACCGGACGCTCCTCCACTTTTTGATCATAACTATTCCCAATTTTTTTTTTGTTACACTGTCTCGATGACGCACCCTGTCTTCTATCACCTACTCTCTTCCCTTCTCTTTCATTTCATTTCTTCCTCTTGTGATATCCACCCTTAAGTTTTATTTCCTTCCCATTTTTACGAGTCTTTCTCAATTTCTTTCATTTTCCTCTTGTGTTGGCCAGGTTCTATATTGCGATTCCTAGATATCATAAATCGTCTACCACCCACATCATCCTGCATGCTCTCCCCTCCTCCTCCTCCTCCTTCTTCTCAACCTCTTGTCCACCATCTTCTATTCTTTGACTTCATTTTGGGATTTCTTATACCATTCGTTTTATCTGTCGTTGATTATGGTTCCATACCACCTACATGTATCTTGTTTCTTCTTCGTGTTCTTCTGTATTGCTCTCTTTCTTATACTCTTCTTTTGTTTCATATGTCATACACACTAGATGTAAAATGAGGTAAGCCTACCATTCCTGAATTATTAGCACATTCATCTTAACTTACTTCAATCCATGTAATATATTTACTAAGAAAATATGAGTAGAATAGTAAAAAAAACAACTAATATGTAGTACCCGCAATTTGATTACCTAAATATGATTTTTTTTTTAAACTTATAAAATGACTTAGAATTTTAAAGATGACCTAAAAATATGAACAAAAACTAGGAATAAATTCACATGACTAAATCAAACCCGCACTTTACAAAACTAAGAAAATATATAAGCATGAATAGCCTTTAGCCTTTGAATCACGCTAAATATAACATTGATTTATAACTATTGTATGTGCTTCAGAAAAATTGTGCAATAATGGCCACACCTTCCCAACGCAACCCTTTCCAGCTTAGTTGTAGTGTCTCACCAGGAATGTGTATTTTACAACCAAACAAGTAAAGAGGACACACAGCTTAGTGAGTACATTCATTATCTTCTCAGTTCAACATATGTGTGCTGAAGAAATGCTTTTATAAAACAAGCATATTCAACATGACTCCCTTATAATGACTAAAGAATGCCAAAAAAAATTCAAGAAATGACTAAAAATGCCCATAAATGGCGAGAAATTGTCTCAAACCAAGAAAATGACCTATAAAATATACACTTCTACGACCAGATGATCGTGAACGTAGTTTATGTACTTATGATCATTGGTATATATGAGCCAATAAAAGATTAAATATCATCAAAATCTTTGCCTTGCAAATAAGTTACAAAGATTTAAGATTTTTGTAGTCCTTTATGATAAAGCTAATACATTTTTAAAAATATATGAGTTATACTTTGCAAAATCAAAAGTGCAAACCCCAATTATGTTGCTTTTTTTTTTGTATAGAATTATATTTTCAAAGACAAATTTTAATCCGGACTATACAATTGAGAATGATATCAATAGTATTAACATCTGGTAATAGAATAAACTAACAAAAAAATAGGTCCAATTTACTAGAATTTACGGACTATTGTTCCATACATACACTGTTTAGACCAACGGACAAGGGCGAAGGATACATTTCTTTTACGTTTTTTGACTTGAAGTTGAAGTTCAATCAACTCCAAATTTTGTGTATATATATATATATGGTTTAGTCCACTCTTTCAGTAAATATAAACCTTTATGTGGATTAGAAAATAATTCCCACAGTTGAACATATTTTAATAATGAATATCGTCGAAAGTCGATCTAATGAGAACCAAGCACAAGCTTTTTGAACTACAATGAAGCGTTGTTGTAGGAGTTTGCTATATTATACTCTTTAGATTTATTCAGAGATATAAGCATACAAATTATGATAATTAGATATAAGTTTATCTTTTATTGATACATGAAGAAACATAACTATATACACTACATTTATCCTTAAGGGTTACCTAGAGGTAAGTTGCCAGACTTCTGTACTGGAGGTCCGGGGTTCAATCCTCGATCCCAGCACAGATTTATCTGATTACCAAACCCTTCCTTCGCCTCTGACAATACATCTTGTGAATGTGGGGAATGCCAGGCCTCCACCAATGGTTCGGATTCCACGTTAAACTGTTGGTCCTCCATTTCATCTCACAATTACCCTAACATTACACATTAGCGTAAGTGCGTATAACCCGAATGGGTAGTAAAACGCGGTGCTACTACTACTACTACTACTAATAATAATAATAATAATTATAATTATAATTATTATTTATTATTATTTATTTATTATTTATTAATTATTATTATTATAATTATTATTATTATTTATCCTGAAAGCTAGTAAGTGGTCTTACCTTTTAGCCTATGGGTCTCTAATTATTTTTGAGGAAGGTTCGTTTTAAAAACTCAACATACATCTGCGGTCCAGAAAAACTTTAACACTGACTCAAGTTCAATAACTATAAGACTACACTAATTCAAAAAGGTGATTTTATTTCCTTTTATTTATTTCACTTTTTATTTTTGCTGCCCTTCCATGTCTACTACTACCCGCCCACCACCAAAATAGCATTATTTCTTCTGTTTATCGCTATCTCGCCCAGGTCCTTTAAAATGTATCTGCGGGCCAGATGTGGACCATGGTCCCCCATTTGGTGACCACTACCCTAGGCGATTACATTACAACAAGGGAAGTAAGTAGTGGTAAACTATTTTTTTTTTAATCAGGGGTATCTAATGTAAAATTTATAAACCAACTGAGTATGTATGTACACAAATTAGGATGTCAAATCTAACTTAATTCTAGAACCGATAGTCAGTGCTATCAGTATAAAAGGAGAAGTAAAATATCATCAATTGTAGAATTGTATATTGTGCAAAGGGTCAAACCATGCTACCCCTACAACGATAGATATATGTCATACATAGTTAATTAAAGTGTCAGTCAATTTGATTAAGGCATTCAAATTAGTATACATATATTTTGTTGAACTAACCGTCGAGAGAAAATTGCCACATTATGATGTTATTTGCCACCCTACCTTGTATTTCCCTATTTTTTTTTCCTACTTTTGTGAACAATTTCTAATTTAATTTCGTGTGAAATCTTCGAATTTAAACAGCTGGTTGCTGGCCTGACTAATGACAATGTTTACATATATTAAATTATGTAAAAGGACGGAAGGAACAACGTAAAACATTGTTTTAAATAATTTAAATAAGGAATTTTGATTTAAGGAAGAACACTTACCTTTTATTAAGCATATTAATTATCCTTTTAAGAAGTGTGATTGACTGTATTTATTTTGAAGGTAGGCCATCTTTGTTTTAACGCATAGGCAGTGCTATCAAACGAGTGAGTAGTGAACCTCTTAATTTGGAAGGTAAGAAGGAAGAAAAAACGAGCGCGATTTTTAATTTTGACAGAAGGAAATAGACATTTAATTCTTTATTAAAAACATTATTCTTATTCAATTGGCTATATTTAAATACTTATATTAAACCTACATTTCATTTTTATTTTATCACTAGTCTATAGCCAACAATTCATTTTCGTTTTTATTTACATATAGTTTGTTTCTCTTTGGACTTGGAATAGAATATTTTTGAATTTAAAAGATTGGAAGGTTTTTAAATAGTAGTGAGTTCTTCCTGGGTTGGTGGTGCAAGATGGAGCCAAATGGATGTGGGCTCCCAATTCCAGTTATTTAATAGTGGTTCAAAGGTGGAAGATTAAAGTGAAAGGAGTAAAAAAAGGAAGCTAAGAGTGTGTGTGAGAGCTACAATATTTATGCTCAAGTAAATTGTGGAAGAATTCGAAGTGAAACACATTTATGAAGATGGTATTTCAGTATGGACTAATTATACATGGGTGAGGTCAAACCAACTCTTCAACTTTTGATTATTGTAATCATTTATTTTCTCTTTCATAAATAAGTCAGAACTTATTTACTTCCAGCAGGACAAACTAATACAACAAAATAATTAACATTATATGTTATGTCTAATTATTGATTTTACTGATTGTATATATATTTTTTTCTCTTCCTTTGGTTTCAACAATACTGTGCTATACCTTGTAAATTTAGAATTATAATTAACCGGAATTCCATAGGTAGGATTTGGATGTGGGCAAAAGGGAAACAACAATAAATTCACAAAAGTGCCAACAATGGTTATTTCATACATTCATTTTTATTTGTAGCCTAAATTATATTTTTCTTCAACAATCAATTATTATTTTTTTATCTATATTGGTCATGGTTTTTTAAGCTTTAAGTTCACCCAGAGGTCCCGAGGTTGAGAGTCGTCGTGCCACTGAGTGGATAGCCGAGGTAAAGTTTTTTTTTATGACTATTATTTTTCCCCTAGATGCTAGGGGTGGCGCCCAACTAAAACACAAGTATATAGGTAAAGAAAATACTCAGATATCTCTCACACTGTTTGAATGAACCGAGGTTTAAAAGATTGATATGTTCCCGGTCAAAGATTAATTATATTATATTATATAATATATATATGTTTTTTTTATTATCACTGTAAAAATAAAATTATATATATTTTATTACAACATTAAGTAAATTTTTATTTAATAATAATTTAATATCATATTTATGGGGTTATAAAACATAATAGAATAGAGTATGTCCTTTTAAAATCCTTTGATATATTTTTTAATTCACATGATAAAATATAGACACAACTCTATAGAGTTTACTATTTATACCTTCATAATTGACAGCAGGACTATGTGGGTCAATGCTCTTTGACATCAAAACAAATAAACCTAATTTTTCACAAATAGTTATTTGTATATTTTAATCCTTGCAGCAAGGCTCGATAGATTGACAGTATTTTGAAATATAGGGTCTACAGTATTATAAGACAACAATATATGCTGCTCCTTCTTATCATAATTAAATGACCCGCCTCGGTAGTCGAGTGGTATAACGCGCTACTCTCACTTTAGACTGGAGTGCCGATGATGGGGAAATCAAAGTTTAAATCTCGGTTGCGTGTACTTAGGGTGGTTTTACCAAAATCGTTTTCCACTCTTCCTCCACGCAAATGCATTTACCTTACTCATCCCTAAAATCATTAGCGTAATTAGTATATAAGCTTATAACCCGAACGGGTAGTGAGACGTGGTGCTAAAACAAACATGAGATGAATAATTATTTGTAAATGAAGACAAAAGTTCTAATATTTACTGCTCTTTATTGTCAAATCAAAACACAGGCTATGTAATATGTATGGATTGCAACAATATACTATATACTGTAGCCTTTTCTATCACAAGAATATCTTGACTTGGGAATGATGCATGTTATTATTCAAATTAAATCAGTAAGTCAAACACTTGTGGTTATACTATTATCTAGGACCAACTCAAATCTGTGGACTGGGAAAGAATGATCTCAATGTATCCCGGTGGGCACGTGGTCTAATATAGTTGTCAAAGATACGAGAAAAACCAAGATGACCCATTGTTGAATATTTGCGTAAGGAGCCAAAGCTTCCCTGTCCAGATTTTCACTCAGTCGAATTTGATTCTATCCTAAAAAATAATCCTGTAGACAAATTACTTATCATTTTGTCATATACGGTACATACATTAAATCTCGAAACAGTTTTGCCAGTGACAGAAAAATCCAGGTTGTAATTCCGGTCAATTGTAGGCCTACTGAGAGTGTGTTTTTCTAAATAATAACTACACAAATACGGGTAATTCCCTATAAATTCTATTTTTCGCATATCTATCAAACTAGCATGGTTAAAATGCGTATCACTTTAAATAACAGCCAGTAAAACTCGATGGGAAAAACAATCACTTGATTTGATGATACAATTCATGGTAAATTCGCTTAATATCTTAAATTATTATTAATATTATTATTATTATTATTAGCACCGCGTCTTACTATACGTTCAGGTTATACGCACTTACGCTAATGTGTAATGATAGGGTGATTGTGAGATGAAATGTAGGACCTACAGTTTAACGTGGAATCCGAACCACGGTGGAGGCCTAGCATTCCACACATTCCCAAGTTGTGATTAATACATGTCTTGTCAGAGGTGAAGGAAGAGTTTGGTTATCAGATACATCTGTGCCGGGACCGAGGATTGAACCCCGGGCCTCCAGCACAGAAGTCCAACACCTTACCCCTAGACCACCAGGTCACCTTAATATCTTATAAATTACAAAGTATGTGTTTCCTAAAGATTTTCAAAAGTTAGTTTATTTAAACACCGTATCTCACTACCTTTCGGGTTTCACGCTTATGTTCCAACTACACTAATTTGTTAGGGATGAGTAAGGTTGAATTTAGAGGAAGTGTACTTCAATTTTCGTGGAGGAAGAGAGGAAAACCATGTAGGAAATAAACACCCTCAGTAAATCCAGTGGGGATTCGAACTGTGATATCCCTTCTATCGGCAGTCCACTATATTGCAAGAGTGATGCGTAACGTTTTTCATCTCAAGGTATAAATCTGATCATCAAATTTCACCAAGGGCTGAAAGTATATTTACTTATACTATCATATTAATATAAGCCTACAAAAAACATTCAATAGACAATTATTTTCAATATTTATTTATTAATTGTATTTTAAGGTTGTATATTCTTCCAAATTTTACTCCCAATTAATACATCTATTAATTTACCAAAAACGTATTATGAAATATGCACGCAGACAAACTTTCATATAGCAACTTAGCGTTTTAGAGATATACCTTATATCTATACAGCATTTTTAAATCAAATATATATATACATATTTTTACCAATCAAATAAATGCATAAAAAAATTCAAACATGACCTTTTAAAATAACTATTTTTATTTGAATCATTAGCTATTTCACTTCGGCCAACGAAGCCTTCCCTTTTATTTTCCTACGGGATACTATGAGGGTCACATTTCCAATGAGCGCGGGCTACACATAGCCAATCATACCATGCGGCCATCAAATTGGGTTTAAAAGTTAGTTCATATGTATAAGTGTATAACTTAGTCAACACAATCCTACTTTAGTTATATATTAAAAATATGGGTTTCGTCCGTTATTTGGGAGTATTATGGAATATTAAAAATTAAATCTAACTTTAATTAGGATGAAATGTGCACCCCGTACTAAGTATAGAAGGATTTTATGATGGCCAACAATTTTTTTTTATCTAGATGGTGAAACTATATAAATTAATATACCTTTCTATAAGAGCTTAAAATATATCAATAATAAGTGAATAACAATCTTTTATGTCCTTGTGCTTCTAATACAGAATCTTCAACAGAAGCTCCAAGAAATAAAATAAGGACACTGGACCTCTTTGATTAATGTTCCTATTATATTCGTACCGGACACAAAAACGTATTTGGTAGAGGAAGAAAAATACTAGCCTCCCATCCAGCTCGACATTCTGAGTTCTGCAGATTCGTGGGTGGAGGGAAGTATACTTTTCAGTTCACCGCTTCCAATTTCTGTGGATTGTTCGCCGCCTTTTTCCACATCCTTTACAGAGTCTTACTCTCGCTTTATCTTCCTAACATTCTACTTTTAATTAATTTCATGATCCTATTCTCTCTAGGCCATCCCCTTTTAATCAAATTTCATGCAAATTCAAATTCTCCGCCGAAATTCAAACGGCAATTCAGTTGGGAAATTTTCAACTGTATTAATTTGGGGAAGCGTGGGGTTTTTGTTTTTGCTCATTTCTAAAGAAAATAAACGCCTGTTTTTTTAAGGGGGGTTGGAGTAAGAATTATTCGCAGCTATTTAATGTTTATGGAAACTAGCTCAATCCAGTTGGAATGAACCATAAAGGACATTGGTTGCATCCATCTTATTATCTTTCATGAATTCACCGGTGGATCTCTTGTGTTTGCGAAATTATGCTCGATATGAAATGTATCATGTTAAGTAATGATTTTTTCATTAATTAGTTCACCTTGTCAAGCTTTTTATATTTGGCCTGACATTTTATAGTTGGTAGAAATATATTTGTTATTTAAGGTGGCATGAAAGGAAGGGTGAGTTGAGATATATTTGTTTTTAGTTTTTGTAGTAATAATTTATTAAAACCGAAATGGATTAAATAATGCTTTAATAAATACGTTTAATTTAATTGTGTACATTCAAAAGTCATTATAATATATTTGCCACTGGAGTATATAAAATAATATAATTCCAGGACCTGGTGTGAAAGAAGGGTTTAAGGGCGAATGTATCGATTTGATTATACTGTTTCGTGCATGCGCATGTGTGTTTCTTGTCACATTCACTACCCCACCACTCCTCCGAGAAGAGTAGACTTATTTACGCATGCGCGGACTTTCTCTCTCTCGATATAAACTAATATATTTCCAGGACACTTGATGTTTCAAAACGTTGTAATATTAGAGCAATGTGTTTTTCCATGGTGGTGTGTCTATATACTTTTGGTACATCGTGTGTCTAGGATGGAGGGGTCAGGATTTATTTAGAAAGTTCCAAGACCACTTAGACGCTTGTTGCTCGCAGCACACACTTCGCTTACGAGGGCGTTGTGTATGGAGAAAGGGTTTGGTTGAGACAACTTTTTTCTTCAATCTGGTAAAGCCAAATTGTGATGGGGTAGGTGGAGTATGACAAAAGTATTATTATTATTATTGTTATTATTATTATTATTATTATTATTATTATTATTATTATTATTATTAGCACCACGTCTTACTACCCAGTTCGGGTTATACGCACTTGCGCTAATGTGTAGTGGTAGGGTGATTGGGAGATGAAATGAAGGACCTACAGTTTAACGTGGAACCCGAACCACGGTGGTGGCTTGGCTTTCCTCACATTCACAAGATGTCTTGTCAGAGATGAAGGAAGGGTTTGGTAATCAGATAAATCTTTGCCGGGACCGAGGATTGAACCAAGACAAAAGTAAATCTTGTCCTTGCTAAACCCTTATTCATCTTTTCAGGAGACCAAGTCTACCTCCTAATCAAAAGAGTATATGAAAATTAAAAAATATAATTAATCTTTAGTGCGGCCGCCTACAAACCTCCCAACAAAAAGGCCTAAGTTTACTTTTTTGGTTCTTTGTAGCTTGATTCAAATATATCTGTTGTACTCGTATATCGGGAAGATATGATAGGGGAATAAGCTGCGTTCTAGCAAATACACAATCATCCGGATTGAACACGAGTCTCCCTAAAAATATGTTGTTATTGTTGGTTTTCGCTAGAAATATAATTTTCTAATATGATGTAACTAATAAAATACAATTTAATAAATACTCACAGTAAATATGTTTTAGAATAATAATTAAAAAGCCTTCCTGTCCTTACCAGATTGCTCATCTATTTTGAATTATGATGCAGCTAACAAAATGCAATTAACTAAACCTCCACAGTAAATACATTTTAATCTAGAAGTGTATAAAAACCTGACTTCTACATATAAATACCAGCGTGTTGCTGCACAAAGTGTTGAGGTTATTGGTGTACTTAGTAAAAACAAATACCCATCTGTTACAAATAAATGTATTTTTGAACTAAGTTAGTATCTGAATGATAAGACGTATGATACAATGTATGGTTAGAATAAAAGAACAAGTAATCAATTTGTATTTTCCAATTAATTGAAAAAAAAATTCTGATATTATTTATCTGTAAATATATCTAAAAATCTACGCTGTTTTTTAAATCATATTATATACACTGGAACAGGAAATGTAGTATTATTAAAAAGAAGAATAAAATTTGAGAACGTTACTAAACAAAACCTATCCATTCCATTAAATGTCAAATAGGTCATATACTCGTTTCCCATCCATTTATGATGCTATCTTGCTGAGCCTATAAATGATACTGGAAACTGTCCAAAGCCGTTTATATTGTGGCCAGTCCTTCTATGTGCAATATATCTCCACACATTATTTCCGCAGAGATTATCCTAAACTTCGTAAATATATTTTATTGTTAGGTGTTAAAGATTTTAGAGAACTTCTATTAATGTTTAAAGGACGAAGACATCGTTCCATTTTACCTTGTACAAGCCCCGTCGTTTCTGATGTAAGTCTAACGATATATATAACTTATAGTCTTGTTCCTAAAGTTGATTGTTTTTACTCTTTCGTCGACTAGTCATATCGAAATATACTCCATGACTCGTATCGGTACCTAAAAGTAAATTATATTTTTTGCCACTTTCACTAACTTATAGTCTGGAGGGACTGTCATGACGAACTCGTATATGGCGTAACTCGGTTCTCTGTTTCCGTAAGTCCCACAAGTAAGACTGCAATCAACACGGATCACGTTAAAATGCAGAATATTCACAATATAGGTCGAAATGTGCGCGTTCCCTCCGGGAAGAAGGAAGTACTCAAAACCTGGCAGCGATGCAAACATACCAGTTCGAGTAAAGTCGAAACCTCGCTAACAGGTGATGTAGCTCTTGAAGGTGGCCGGATCACCGATGTTGGAGTGTTTCACACAACTCCTAACAACCTTTTGTAAATATCGGTCCAAAGCTTCCAACTCATATGTGGCCGGAAGTACAATATATACACTCCTTCTTGTCATAATATAATGTATTATTACTCTCGTCTATATTTGGGATGAAAATAAACGCTGCTAGATTTGATCAATCCGAGAAACCATTCCCCTTGATGATTCGTATCACCCAGTAGGAGATGAGGAAAATAATTAACCGTCAGATTTGAAATGTGACCCGTCAATGTAAGCGTCATAAACATGTTTATCTGTTTCTATTGTTAGCATGGGTATTTAAGGAAAACTATAGGAAAATATTACCATGGAAAACGGTACAATACTCTGTAAAGATGTTAAAAGATGCCCCACGTTGTGACGCCAATTGTAAAGAAGTTAAAAGGATTGTGGATAGATTTGGCCCACGTTGTGACGCCAATTGTAACGGTGTGAAAAGATGCCCCGCGTTGTGACGTCAATTGTAAAGTACTGAATACTGGATGCCCCACGTTGTGCGCCAATTGTAACGGTGTGGATGGATCTTCTTGAAGAATGCCCCGCGTTGAGTACGCCAATTGTAAAATCACGGAAAGATTGTGGCTGTTGGCCCACATTGGTGCGCCATTTGTAAAACATGTAATTTAAACAATAAATATTGGATTAGAAGTTGAGATAAATCTGCCCAAGAAATGAGAAAAACTGTGTTTTGCTGTCACAACGACAATTTTATTTGTCCTTAAGTTGTTTTGTAATTAAAATAAACCACCACTTAATGTTGCAAAACGCTTCCATCTCGTCTGCCGTAGAAGAGTAGAAAGCCAAGAATGACCGTCTAACAAGCTAGCGTCCTCTCGAGTCGAGCATGTCAATCCCGACCACTCCTTGCTTTCTTTCCATCGACCAATAGGGTTAGTTTTTATATTAGCGCGCATTTAGGAAAACAGATGTGCTACTCTGCACCTGCTATTTATTTACTGCGTATTACAACACGGAAGTAAAAACCTTGTTTCTTGCACGTGCAGTTAAAATAAAAGAAAAAGAAACATGGCCGTAGTCTAGAAAATATGAGTTTACATTATATTAACTGAAAAGAAGAAATATTATTATATTTACTTTAAAATATGATCGCGGATATTAAAAAGACAGGAAAAATCCATATCATTACAACTCTTGATACTGTGTATGATTATGTACGATGGGTATCCTATCGATATTTAATCGGTATTCTTAGCTCTCCAAAACTATCAAAATATTCCGCTTGACCCCCGTTCTTTTATACGATACCCAATAGGTAACCTTCCCGCTATCTCTATCAAATTGACAGAACCATCAGAAGGTAGCTGAAAGGTAAATAGTCTCTTGCAAATACACCTTAAAATAAAGGAATCTTTAACTCTTGAGCGCACGTGAGTAAATCTGTTTTGGTAAAAGCACGTTTACGTAGTAGGTTTTTCGTGTATGGATGTAGATACATTCCTTTACCTAAAGTGATGTACTCGAGCATATGATTAGGTCTCTGATCCTTGATTAGTTTGTTTTTTATAAGCCTTCCCACTATTAACAGATTTTGTGATTCTTGTCACACCTCCTACAACAGCTCCTAGTGCCGCGATCAGAGGGAGTATAGGTAAGAATCCACCCTTATTTTTCTTTCTATGATTAGAAGTAATAGTACTTCATTTATTTGTCTTACGTTTACGACGAAGTCCTTTACTTCAAATAGTTGTATCAGTCCAAATATCAGCGCTTATCCCAAATTAACTCACTCGTAGAAGGTATACGGTATTTCCTTTACTCGGACAGGGAAGAAATCGTTCTGCCGTCAGAGTCAAGCCCCATTTTTTTTTTCCATTTTCAACGGCGTTGCTTGTAATGAACAGTATAAAATACAGTATGGGTAGACATAGGGCTACAGTCTGTTTTTATCGATGTAATCTATATCCAAAACATTGCTATGATCTCAAAGTACTCCTTTACTCACAAAGCTCTCCTTTTCTCGAAAAGCCCTCCTTTGCTCCTAAAGAACTCTTGATGAAATAAGAGCAGAGTATTGATAGATGATAGGGATGAAAGGTATGGACTGGATGGAGTAAGGAAACATGCACATGCAAGAAAATGCTTACTTTAATCAAATCGATTAATTCCCACTTAGACCCTTCTTTCACATTCGGTCCCAGAACTATAGTAGTTTATATACTCCTGGGCATCGAGCAACTTGAACAAGGCCTAAGTCTTTTTTTTATAAGAAACATGTTCAAATGGCATTATGTCTACAGCAAATCTTCAAGAACAGTTCAGATTACTGCGTGTAGAAAATTAACCTATCTAATAAATCAATTATTATTGTTTTGCCAAAAATATGCTTTTATATAAAAATACTGTCTTTGATTTGCACTCCTTTCCGGTTCACTTTAATTACAAGCATACGTACCAAAGCTTGAAAAATTCAGTAATTGCTAGTGGAGCTAGCTTACGCGCATGAAATATTCCCAAGCTTTATTTTACTAGTACTCCTTCACAAGTTTATGGGAGCTGGTTTCGATTCACTGTAGTTATTCTGAAGATATTTATTATTTGTAGCCATATACGGGTTCGTTCTATTATCCATTTAGTATATTTGGATTTTGGTGTGAAGAGTTTTTATAAAATACAATTATTTTTTATTGTCATCATTAATAGCATGTTATTTTATCGTAGTATTTTCTTTGGGTATAGATGCTATTTATGAAAATTAATCGGTGCAGATCATATGACTATCAATGAATAAATGAAAATGGTTTTATTAATTGTTATAATACCAAAAGGTTTCATGTTATTTAAATCGGTTTGTACATGTTTATATGCTGGAACCAAATTTTCACTAACATTTTTTTTTTAAAAGTTTGTTGAACGTTTTTCGAATGCGAATGTTACGTTTTCTATCCGCACAGGGATGTGTATACTATAAAAGCGGTCCGGCAATGGAAGATTGGGTTGGCTGGCCTGGTTTCATGCTACAGTAGTAGCAAACTATACAAAGTTCCATTTCAACTCGCGGCAATTCATCTTCTGTCAAGAAGTCACGGGAGAGGAAGAAGAGGGGATTACTTGAGCCTTGGTGCGAGATAAAGTACAGTCGCTGGCAATTAAACTGACATTTATACATCTTATTTCATACTGGGTATAAATGTAATCAATTTAATTTATCATTTATGGTCAGCGCTGTGTTTTAAACACCACCACCAACTGTTAAAAGACTCAGATTCAAATCTCGGATGGGTTAATGTTTTTGTCTTCATGGGATTCTAAAGTAAGGGGAGGTATTAAGTTTCCATTGTAGGTATTTTGCAACTGATTAAATTTACATACGACTAAAACGATAGGTTAATTAAACGACATATACTAAATGACTAATTTTACTAATGATAATTTATTTGAATTGCCCTGTGATCAAACCCATAATCCTTATTTAAATCAGCAGGCTAATTGAATTTATAAGTTGTACCCAAAGCGATAGCTATCCCCAATTTGCCGTACACGTTTATTAATATAACTTAATAATTAATTTAAGTGAATACTGCAAATATAACATATTTATGACACATTTTTTAAATAATAGTTTTTTCAATTTTGTATTAATTTGTTTAAATATTTTGATCTACTTTTTTTGAAAATCAAACAGTTTTAGAAATTAGAGTCCTTTTGCTCTATATACCTGACTGAAATTTAGCCAATCGTGTCTTCTGCAATATATACCTGACTTAAAGGTTGCCGATTGTTTGTCTCTACCCTATATATCATATTTAAAGATAGCCAACCAATCATCTGTCTTCTGCACTAAATAACTAACTAAAAGTTAGCCAATTACCCGTCTCTGCCCTATTTACTTGAATCAAAGGTTGACAATTGTTCCTCTCTGCACTATATACCTGACTGAATGGTGGCCATTAGTCCGTTTATATCTGCCCCTTATACCTGACTAAAATTAGTCAATTGTTCGTCTCTGTACTATATACCTGACTTGAAGGTAGGCAATCATCTGTCTTCTGCACTATACACCTGATTAAAAGGTAGCCAACCATCTGTCTTCTTCAATATATAACTTATATCTGACTTAAGGCTTGCCAATTTTCCATCTCTGCATTAAATACCGTACCTGACTAACAGGTAGCCAATAATCTGTCTTATTCAATATATAGTCTATACCTGACTTAGGTTTGCCAACTTTCCATTTCTGCACCTTATTCCTGACTGAAAAGAAGCCAATCGTCCGTTTCTGACCTTTATAACTGACAGAAATGTACTCAACTTTCCATCTTATTGCATATACAGAGTGAATAGTAATTTGTGGATATGGACAATACCACAAGACTAGGTTGGTAGTTATAATTTCAGAATACTCTTTGCAAAAAAATCCGTTCTTTCCATACATTTTGGAAAAAAACTACATTAAAGTTAGAGAGGGGTAATGTGGCAACATTTTGCCTGACACATCAAACATACATGTTAGTTCATAGTTGGTATTTAAAGGTTGATCCTCGCATGAATAAGCATGGTTCTAAACACCGTCACACTGATAACACATCCTATTTCACACAAGAAATGTTACGTTCTCCAGCAGCCCAGGTAAAACCATGTCAATGAACAAACGGTATATGTGTGAATTGAAATGATCTGGTAGCAAATAGGGGCCCAAAATCGTATCCCCAACAATGACGGCACCAAACGTTGATATTCTCCGGAGAAGCAATCAGCGTACAGCTGCGCTCCAAGTCTGGCTCCGTTGTCAGATGCTCCCAAGGTCATTGACATATACCAGTAATATACGTGTGTGTAAACTCGCCTTGGTGGCGTAGTTATCTAACGAGCTAGTTTCGTGATTAGCTCGACTGCCAAGAACAGGGAGATTGAAATTCGAATCTTGATCGGGTGAAATAAGGTGTTTTTTTCCTAAATGGTTTTCCACTCTCCCTCCATGTAAATGCGGGTTCACTTCCTTTAAATTCAAACTTCCCAATCCTTAATCCATTAGCGTAATTAGTACTCAAGAGTATAGCCCAAAGGGGTTGTAAGACGCGGTGCTAAATAAATACGTGTGTGTAGTTTTTACTACTTACATAATACTGACCTCTCATTCGTGTATTCGTCTAATGGTCAGTGATTATGAAATATTAGGCAAAACGTTGCCACATCACTCCTCTATAACTTTAGGGATGTTTTTTTTTATCGTGAATTATGGGAAGAATGGATTTTTTTGCCAATAGTATTTTCTAATCATGTGGTATTGTCTGTATTAGGAAATTATTATTCACCCCAGGAACATGACTAAAATGTAGGCAACCATCTGTCTTCTGCACTAAATATCTGACTAGAAGATAATATTATTAACTTGAAAATAACAGTTGTCCCGTCCATTTTTAGCCAGAGCCATCCAAAGTAAATTTGATTTCTATATAACTGCATCTTGATCATTTCATTTTAGTAATTATTTTTTGTAAACATTTCAGGATTTTATTATTATTATAGTAGGTCTACAAAACAGATAGCTCCGACAAACTTGTAATATTAATAGTTTATAATAGTATTTCGGTACGAACAATAGGAGTTACCTAATTACTAAAACAATTTTAATATATTCAGACATACTCATATTATCTGTAGCTGTCACTTTTTTAATAGATATTAGTCTATAAATAGCTATAGAACAACACGAATTATGTAGTAAAATGTTATCAATGCAGGCCGCAAATATTTTTTTTAATCTTCTCTAGTCTTCTTTCAACCAAAATCAAAGTATACATATATTGTTGGTCCCTGTATGTATATACTAAATATAACTTATTTATATATATATATATATATATATATATATATATACATTCATTCATTTTAGAGGTACATCAAATATGAATTCGGACAGTCGATTGAACTATAGTTTTGTAACGTGGGTAAACATACGATGTAGGAAAAAATAATCATGATACAGTAGTCTATAACACTATCCCCATAACTGGTGATGGAAGACTCAAGGCGTCCTCCGCTGAAAAGACAATGGCCGTTAAACAAGGGGACAAGGCAAAAAAAAAAAAAAAAGTCAATATTTTGTAGAAGGACACTTTATTATTTCTTTGTGCGTGGACACTATGGGGTGAAGTGGAAGGGTCCTTCTCCTAGCGATGTCTTGAAGACGATCTCTTCCCACCCATACCCGATAACCACCCTCTACTCCTCCCTCCCTTAACAACTCGAGTTTCGTCCTCGATCATCCCCTTGTTCATTCTTCAGCCCATACTCCATCCCTATCTCTCCAGTGTCACAACCACGCCTGCCAAGCGCCCACATAAATTATTAACAAACTTCGCTCTTTTCCTTCTTTTTTTTCCTTTCTTATTTTTTTTTTATCTACCATCACCCTCGAATATTTTTCGGTTCCGCCCTGTGTACTTGTTCTGACTTTGGATTGGCGTGAAAATTATGAGTACCGGCTTCGTCTTGGACACTTTCTGAACAAAAGTTATTAGCAACTTAAGGTGGGAGTGTGAGGAATACGAGTTAAGGGCAGTAATTGTGCAGTTTTCAAATAAAAACAATTTTTGGTCAACATAAATCAAATATTGCTCCAGTAGAAACGTAAAGTTTAATTTTTTTTCATATGGTGACGTCAACAGTTCTTGAGTATCTTTCAAGGGACTCCTGTAATTTAATAAAAACTTTTCTCTTCATTTAAAAAAAGTTGGTCATCTAATTCGCCTATGCTCAAGAAATATTTTCAACTTTTGATATCATTATATGAAGAAATTAAACTCTTATGTTTCTACTGGATGAATATTTTATTTATTTTGGCCACAAAAATATTTTGATGTAGAAACTGCAAAAAACACTGTCCCTTTCTTGCGTGCCCTAAGCTCCTACCTTAATCTTAAGCAAATGAGGAAGTTTATTTGGAGAAAGTGCACACATATTATGGTAGAAATAGTATGTTAGAACCACATTCATAAATAATATGTCAGAACCCCCCACCCCACCCACTTAAACACCCTGATACACCATGTTAAGTTTCTCAACTAAGGACCGTAGTTTAGATTAGGTTTTTGGTGAATTCTCCTCATTTGACTTGCTTGTTATTTCATATACTTGGAGAGTGTTTGACATCAGGGATTAGATTATAAACACGGCCTTAAACCTCCCCATCACTGATAGTCCTATATATATATATTGCATGCTTAACACCGTATACCACGTGGCCCCCAGTGAAGGTAAACTGTCTTCAATCCCCATTATAATCATATTGCAGAAATAAGCTGACAAATTACTATCTTTAATATAGTTTTTGGTTTAAATTTGACACTTTTGAACTATTGAATTTACTTTTCAAGCTTTTAAGTTGCTACAAGCCGATTATGTATTTAGTGTTATTGAACTCCAACACTTTTTAACGATGTCAATTACTTTCCAAGCCAATCGTTTATTTGTTAAAGGAGTCCACAAATCACTACAATAAGGTCGATAACCCCCTTTTTTTTCACTGGTTCACTTCGTCTCACATTTTCGTGACTATAACCACAGCTTAAAAACAAGTTTCTCATTAGAAAATTAGGCCTGTTCATAGTTCATTTAGTTTTTACCCAAGGGGGAAGACATGTATGATTTATACATCAATCTCACACAATTGTAAATGTTAAGTTAATTTAAATTCCAGTAGGCCTATTATTTAATGGTAAATACTTGTTTTAGAATAAATAGATTTGGCTACTAAGGGAATATGTACAAATGTACCTATATCAACATTTATTAATAAACTAGATAAATTTTTACTATGTTCACAATATAAGCTTAGGCCTATATAAATTAGATTTTTAAATAAATGTCAAGAATTGTTTAGCATGTAGGCCTAAATGTCTAAAAGAAATTACAGTATTACCACAGTTTGACCAAATTTTTTTTTTTTTTGACATCTTTTAAAATCTTCTAAACATAAATAGTGTCCATTTTGACAGCTTTCAAATAACTATAGAGAGCTAATGTAAATGTTGGTTATTTCACAATAGTGTTTAATATTTAATAAAAAGTTATTTAAGGTTATAATAAAAGGCTCTTCACAAAATGTATCAATTTAGAGTAGCTATATTTATACATCTGAAACTCTGTCATGCCTTTATCCAATCCTTACATCGATATATTCATAATTATGTGCTTGTCCTTACTGTTTTATGATTGAATATATTGATTTCTGCAATTCATGTCCAAATAATCTAATGTTCATGTATTTTGTATAGTAAATAATCCGATTAACACCAAAGAAAACATTTTTAATGCAACCCATAGATATTTAAATACATTATTTTAGTAAAACAATCTGACCAAAGCCAAATGGGATGTTTTCCAAACACCCCCTAAAAGTTTCAATATATTTCTTTTGAAGAAATGTGAAAGTAACAACAAGCACATTACCTTTATCCTACCGAGCCCTATTTTCCTCCCAGAGCTATTGGATTGTGTAAAAACTTGGTTATAGGCTGTAGTGTTGGGGCTAGGAGATGAAAGGGGTGAACAGCAAAACCGGCCCTGACAGAGATGGATTCGTTTCATTTCACGGGAGCCCCCCCTCTCCCCCCTCCGACACTCCACCAACCGGTTCTTGCTACACCCCCGTGAAACTCACCCCCCTGCATGATTTACAGGCAACACAGTGTGGTAACCCATGATTTATTAGCACAAACAGGGTCTGAAGTTTAAAGGGGTATGAGGTACAAACGGGGTATGGTTTGGTATAAAGGGGGAAGGGGTGCACCATGGGTGCTGAATCTCCACCCACTATTTAACCCCTTTGAAAAGGGGTAACATCATCCCTCCTCAACCCTGGTTGTTCATGGTGAATTGATTTCTAATGGTGGATGTGTGGATAAAAAATAGACAAGGGTTGGGAAAGTTTTTTTTAAGTGTTTCTCTTTTTTTTATGATAATATCTGATTGGTGCTTTACTATGCATTGTTTGCCCATTAGGTTTACCGCCGACGTTGACAGTGTCACTAGTAACACTGATTTTGTCTTTTCAATAGATTGGTTATAGTTGTTACCCATGAAACCATTATTCTTCTTCAGAGATTTTAAATCGGACATGCTACATTAGGATTACTTAATACACTTGAATAATATAAAGACGTGTTCCCGTTGCTAATATGAAGATACGTTACGTTTTTAAAGTAATCATTTTTTGTTGAGTTTTGTAAGAGAAAAATGTATGTTCTTGGGTAAGTAACGTACCTAACTTTTACCCGGATCATTGGCCATATAAACTGGATCACTGGTGAGTGGGATACGGGGTTTGGAATCCTGGATGGGTGTTCTAAGAGTGATTTTTGTCAAAATTGTTTCCCACAATTCCTTCATCTAGACACGGGTAGCTTTTTCTCCGAATTCTACCTTCCTCATACCTACCCCATAGGATTAAATTCGTGGAAAGCTCCAAACGGGCACCAAGACGCGATGCAAAGAAATAAGTCATAAAATTCATGCTTTTAACACACAAAAATGTTAATTATATAACCAATTTGTAAAAAAAAAAAGGACAAGGACAAGAATTCAAAAATCAAATGCAAGGAACCTTTTTTAATCTCACCCTTACTTAAGCCCTCCTCAGTACACCCGACCGGGATTTGAGCCCCGATATTTCCATCATCGACAATCCAGTCTATTTCTAGAGTGCCACCTTAAACCATTCAATCATGGAAATGGATAATTTTCTCATTAAATAATAAATATGTATATAAATTATATATTTTATTAAAACCTGTAAATACAATTTCAAGTGCGCTTTACCCCGCAAAAGTGTTAATTATCTAACCAATTTGTAACAAAAAATTAAGACAAGAATTCAAAAATCAAATGTGAGGAACATCTTACACTTAAACTTAAACCCTCCTCAGTACACCCGATCGGGATTTTGAGCCCCAATATTTCCATAATCAACAGTCCAGTCTATTTCTATAGTGACGCCTTAAACCATTCGATCACCAAAATGGGTATTTTTCCGATTAAATAATAAAATGTGTACACAAACTATAAAATTTATTAAAACCTGTGAATACAATCTCAAGCGCGCAACATGATTTAGTTATCATTTATTTGTGTTAGTGAAGTGTTATTTCTCGAAATAACCCGATATAGCTATTAGCCAACAATATCTCTAGGTATTTGCGAAATCATCATAATACCTGATTATCCGCTCCCCCATTATTTATTCAATACAATACCTCTTCTCTCCTATCATACGGATGCTGGGCCTCCATCGTTGATCTCCTGGTGGTATTGTGTCCCCAGACCCGTGCAACCATTGGTGCATTGTAAATACGGTACCCCTCGCATCAATACATCAGATGAATGGCGTCACTAGTGTTGGGTGCCCTCGGCATCGACACGTAACATATGCTCAAACTGCTGCTGCCTTTCCAATTACTTTATCACACGACGAACACTGCTAGCGATAGGGTCCAAAGGACATTAACTTTTAGAATAGTGTAGGTTATATCACAATGATTTAAAACGTAATCTTAATTTTCCCTGCTGAATTGTTTCAGACTTACCTTGACTGAGTCCGCTAAGGCTCTATCTTATAGTTGACCTCTGTAGTCTTTGGTTAAAGTGCTCGCCTCATGAGCCGATCTTCGGGGTTTCAAACCCCTCAGGGGTCGAGGAATTTTTCTTGAGCGATAAAACCCGCCTCGGTGGCGTAGTTAGCTAACGCGCTTGTTGTGTTTAGCTCGACTGTTGAGGACGGGGAGATCGAGGTTCGAATCTCGGTCGGGTGAACTGAGGGGGGGGGGGGG